>APFE030232130.1:49615-81432 GCA_000404065.3 Pinus taeda | reverse complement strand
CCCATAAGGCCAAATCTAAGTAAGGAGATTCTTGTCCAATAACCAAAGAGAGAGAGGCTTGTTCCTATTCCCAACAAACTTTGCAAGACATGTGCTGCTGATTACCCAGCCAAAGGAGGATCTAACGTCAGAACTATGGTTGTATTCTTCTTTGATTATTATCAATAAATGACGATTGTTATGGTTCCACTCTTATTGTTCTTTGTGATAATGATGAGTTATATCCTTTATGACTGATATATAGTTGCATATGTTGGATTTTATGCTTGTGTTTTTGTCGTTCTTTGTGTGTTCAAGTGTCCATTCACAGAGATCGTGGGGATCGTGATTTGCCGGAGCAAAGGAACAGGAGCGTCACCTCTTCTACAAGCACTAGCATTGGAATCCAGGTAGGCCCTCATCATTGGTCTTTAATTTTCAATTAGGAACTTGCGCGGTAGCGTTGTGTGATTATTGCTAGACCCAGTCTGGGCTAGTAGGGATCGCCTCTGTCCGCAGAAGGGATTTACCTCCTCAACAATTTGGCGACTTCGCTGGGGAGCTTGTCTTACCTTTTTGGTTGTTTCTTGGTTTTTACCTGCTTGGTTAGCCTTCTGGTTTGAGTTATTTTGTTGTTTCTTGCCTCTTGGTTTACCTGGTTATTGTTGGCCTAGCTTTGGATTGCTTGTTTTTTATTTTTGCATAGCAAAATTGACTGGCGCTTTTATAGCATAACAGTTGCGCCAATTGGCACTAGTTGCTCATTTACAACCCGTATCAACCCTTAAAAGGCGCTAGTTGCAGCCTGGCAGTCGCGCAAGGCCTGGGAACTATTAAAGTTTGCTTGGTTTTAAGCCTTCTGAGCTTGGTCTTTGTTTTTTGATACATTTTCTCGACTGCTTGAGTGTGTTGGAGTCTTGTTTGACTAGTTTTGAGTCTCTTTTTTGAGAAATTCTTAGTTTGATTTCCTTTGGTCATTACTTGGAGGTTTGTCTCACTCTTTTCACAATTTTGCATCTAAATTGTGTATGAGTGTTAATCGCCTTTGAGTGTTTTTATTTTTTGATCTTTGGAACTCTCACCCAATTTTCTTGATTTGCACTTGATTGGTTCTTAGATTACATTAGAGTCATCTTGTGTTTGAGAATTCTCTTGCATAGATCACACTTGCATAATTAGAATTCTCATTTTCAGAATATAAATGGAAAATGTGCATAGATTACATTTGCCTACTTTTCAAGTGAATTATGCATAGATTACAATTGCATAGTTTACATTCTGAAAAATCAATCGTAGATTTAGATCAGTTTTCTTTGATTTGAATTTACATATTTTTATGCTTTTTTTAAACACACAAAAATAAAAATAAAAAATGTTTTGGAATTGATTTGCATTATTTTTTCTTGATGAAATTAGTGCATTAGATAATTTGTTATATTTTCTCTTAGTGATCAATTTTTTGCATTGTTGGAAGTGAATGGAAACCCTCTCCTTACTTTAGTTAGCATTCATCGAATGAAATGATATATTGTGGCATATAGTTTGCATTTAGGAAATTTTGAGACATTACATACGGTAAGGCCTGAAAACTGAAACATAATCCAAGATCAACTTTAAAATGAACTGAATGAATCTAACAACGCATTGGAACATAATGCACATTGTTTAGAGGTCTAGGCTAAAGACGTACTCCGGTGTCGTTAAACCTATTCACTTTTGTTCCCACTCAAGGTTGGGTGATTCCTCCTTCTATGACTCAATAGTGGTCTAGTACGGAATTGTGCTCCCACGTACCGTCGAGTATATGGGGAGACCCCACTAGGTTATCATCCTTTATCCATAGGAAGTCGTGTCTGCCACTTTACGACCCGTAACGCACCGAACACAGCATTCGGGAAGATTGACTGCCGTACGGAAAGTCCTTGGTTTTCATACGATTTCCAAGGTGTATATGCAGTTTTACGGATTTTCTGGTAAACCTTTTTCCTAGTTCTCCAGAGTAGTCACTTTTGATCCTTTTCATACTCCCTAAAAGAAAAGGCTCATCTGATCACTTGTCACTTCAAGCTTATTAAACATTCGAAGGGGACTAGAGTCATCTTTTTGTCCTTTTCTCGACTCTTTAAAGATGAAAAGGTCAAGTTATGTCCTTGTGTCTTAAATTAAATCACCCGCGATCACATGCCCTGTTAGATTCTGCATGTTGGCCATTTGATTGTGTGTCTTGGCTCTTTTTCAGCCCCGTCTGTGATTTTCAGTTTTTGATGGCAACTTTTCCAGAGTTCACCAACCCAGGAATCCCCTCCGATGGGAATCCTGGTCATTTTCCTCCTTTTGGGAATGTTGGTGCTCCTTACATGGCAACGTTGTCCCTTACTGGGTTAACTGTTGGGTTGCCTGTTTGGTTGTTCTCAACCTCTGTGGTCTCTAATGTCTCAACTACTGGTCAATCAGTTCCTCCACCCGAACAACATCATGTTGATTCCAAGGTGGACCTCTCCCCTTCTTCGCCTGTTTCTACGTCCTCATCTTCTACTTCGCCTGGTGAAAGTTTGGATTCAAGTAACCAAGTGGCTAAGAAGAAGAAGAAGAACATGAAGAAGAAGAAGAAGTCTCCTAAGAAAGAGGCTAAAAGTGCAGCTACTGCCCCAAGTACAGCTCAGGTCGGAACTCCTTCTGCTCCTCCGCGGAAGGTTAAGTTTCCTTGTAAGTTTTGAAAGGGTGACCATCTTCTTCGTGATTGTCCTGGAATTCCTAGGATCTTAGAAGTATGGTCTCACGATCCGGCCTGCCCCTCATCATCCTCTGAAGCTCATGGTGATGCTACCCTATCAACTGGAAATGGTAAGAAGAAAGGGAAGATTCGATTCCCCTGTAGGCTATGTGAAGGCAAACATCTCCTTCACCTTTTTCTGCTCATGGATAAAGCTTCCGCTATTTTGGACAATCTTACAGCTTCTTCACCCCAACTTCCCATTGGTTATCAGAGGCTCTCTTCAGATCCTCTCCCTGTCGACAAAGAGATTGACTTAGATTCTTCTCTTGTCCGGGCTCCTCTTTCTGAACCTGGTTGTGCTACACCTGTTCCAGACCAAACATTAGTCGGAAAGCGTGTCGACTCGGGTTCACCACCCGTCGATCACTCTGTTTTGGAAGAGCGTCATGCCCATGTTCTTCTCGTCTCGTCAGATTCTCAAGAGTCTGAAAACGACTCTCCTATCCCAGCTGATCCCGAGAGTCCTTCTTTGGTTCCTGTAGAGAAGGGGGGCAATCATACGATTCCCCCACCGAGTAGTTCAGTCGTTTCCTTCGACTGTAGCCATTTGACCACCTTCTGCCTTCCATCCCTTGTGCCTTTCCAAATTACAGTACATGCCTATGACAAGGAAGTACCTGGCACTGTCTTGGATGACGGTGCATCTGTCAATCTTATGCCTTCCACTACTTAGCAAGCTTTGGGCTCCCCACAGCTTGTGCCAGTCGCACAAAATCTGATGGTGTTTGACGGAGGAACCAGTCAACCATTAGGGATCCTTCCGAAGTTCCATATTACCTTGGAAGGAAAAACCATCTATAGAGACGTACTGGTTACCCAAGGGGCTTCAGATTTCAATCTTCTCCTTGGTCGTGACTATGTTTATGCCATGGGGGGCCCTGTCTCTTCACTTTTCCATGTGGTTTGCTTTCCACACGACGGAAGGATCGTGACTATAGATCAATTATCATTCTTTAGTCCCCCGGTGCCTCCTGCGCAGTTGTCATCCCCTCCTGGTTTTTATCCACCAGTTGTATCTGCCCCACCGCAGGTCAACTACGTGGCTACTTATCTTGTGCCTGTATCCAGTGATGCTGTCGTCGTGCATAGTGTCCTGGGGGCATTGGGTCCTGACTTCCAAGGTGTGATCCTTCCACTGAGAGTGGCACTCTTGGAAGAAACAACTTCCTGTTATTTATGATGAAGTTCTGCGGAGCATAGTTCGCTTTCCTATGTCAAGCTCCTTAAAAAACGAAACTGGGTCTGGTCGAGCATCATTCCTGATCTTGTGTCAAGCTCATTAAAAAATGAAACAAGTGTTATGAGGATAGTTCTTTTACTATGTCAACCTCATTAAACAATGAAACAACTCCCTTTCCAAATCGAGTCTTTTGATTAAGATCTCATAAAATACAAGTCGAGTCTTTCCAAGATCTCAAAAGTAAACCTTCATTCCATCCACTTTGTTGAATGCAATGAAGCTTGGGGGGCATGTACCTCGTTTTGCGCAATTATGTTGGGGGCATGCGAACTTATAACAAGCATAGTTTTTCATTTCAAGCTTGTGTAAACATGAAACCGAATCCAAGTAGAGTTCTCCATGGTTCAAGCTTGTGTAAAAATGAACCCATACCCATTTTACATCTCTTGATTGATGTCTTTATTCGCTAAATTCTGTTAGATGAGCCTTGGTTGTTTTCATCCCATTTCCACCATCTCTTTGGCCGATCATATGCTTTCACTTGCTTGTTTTCCTTTCCTCAAGGACCGCAATTAAGAGTGGTTTTATTAGCCAAACTCTGGACCATTACATGTTTTGAGCAGTTCGTTTCATCACCATTAACGAACCTGAAACGATAAAGGCCAGACAATCTTTTCGTTTTTTACACGGTCGAAAAAGAGTTTAAAGACGACCGCCTCTTTTTACGTTTAACGAGTCAAGAGGAACAACTCGGCAATATTTTCATGTTTAGCGAGTCAGAAAAGAGCTGAAAGATGACTCCACAGTGACTTTTTCGTGTATTTACCGAGTTCGAAAAAGTATAAAATACAACTCGTTTCACCATCGAATCTACATAAAAGACCTGTCATTGCACAAGAAGCAAGCGTAAAATCCATTTTCGACCAAAAATATATTAAAATATTCAAAAAATAACCTTTCTAAACCCAAAAATGAGTCAAAAAGCCTATAAATATGGTGAAAATGTAAAAAACAAAATTACTTTTACTTTTTACCTCTTGGAGAGTGGGAGTGGTCTGTGTGGGGAGAAAACTTCAGGCGGTGATTACAGCCAATCCGTGCAACCATTCGCGATTTCGTCAGTTCCAGGTAAGAGGCGCTTCCCTCAGCTCCATTTTCATACCATGTTTCATGCATTTGGTTCCTGATTAAGCCTCTGCAAGGAGGATTCCAAATTTAGGGCTTCGCCCCATTAGCGCGGGTATCCGGCACGGACCCGCGCTAATGGGGTAAATTACCCAAAGGGGTCGCGCTAACCGCGCAACTCAATTTTTTACATAGAATTTCCCATCATATTTGAATTTCGCCTGGTTTATAAATTTACCAATGTTCTAATGATGGTTCATTTATCCTTGTGGATGCAGGAAACAAGCCAAAATGGTAGTGGAATGGAAAGAACAAGAACATGATGCCATGGACACCTTGGCCATTGAGGATGTGGGGTGTATGAATGCTTTGAGGGACTGTGGCCTCAAAATAATCTTCCTCACATCATATATGTGATCTCAACCTGAATTGTTACAGTTCATAATTGATGCTTGGGACGTGGATGACCAAGTATTTCGTCTACGGGGCCAGACCTTAGAGCTGGAGGTATCCGATGTATATTTCATCACTGGGTTGTCACGAAGAGGGGTAATTCCCATTTTGACTAGCAGTAGACCTTCCGGAGAGAAGGTAGGTGAAGTAAAGGCTCGAGTGTGTCCAGAAGCACAATTTGGGAGACAGAGTGCTAAGGTGGCTATCAACACCATCCGGGACTTGACTCTCAAGGCCATTTTATTCACCATCACACGTGCAGCTGGGCTACAAGCGCCCCATGAGGCGAGCAAGAACCATCTGATACTCGCGAAAGAATGCCTCAGCCCCACCATTTTTTATTGGGCTACAGCTGTGACCACTAATATCAAAAGGCAGCTTACAAATTGTAAGCGTGCAGGAGTGAAACAGTTTGCATATGGCTCAATTGTGGTATCATTCTTCAAGGATCTCGTACCTAACTCCTCCTCCCATTCCTCTCCCTCTGTCAGTGGGAGGTCTGGGTCCCCCATGAAACTGTTCCCTGCATATGGCCAATCCTCGACCACGATCAGCTGACGGCGGAGCCATATGAAGAATTCGGGCCGCCATGACATCTCCTGGCCCCCTCCCCCTCTGGGCATCAATGCTGCCCAGCGGGCCATCCTAGGCTCCCGTGGCAATAAATCAGCCACTATAGCTCCCTGAATCTGGAAAAGTCGAGTCGCCAAATTGTTGGAGAGGTAAATCCCCTCTACGGATAGAGGTGATCCCTACTAGCCCAGAATGGGTCTAGCAACAATAAAACAATGCTACCACACAAGTCCCTAATTGAAAATAAAAGGTAGGTGATGAAGACCTACTTGGATTCCAACGCCTTTGTTCGTAGAAGAGACGTCGCCCACGCTCCTTTGCCTTGGCCGGTCACAATCCTCCACTATCCTCGTGAATGGACACCTGCACACAAAGAGAACAACACAAACACAAGCGTGAAATCCAATAAATGCAATTATACATCAGTCAGGAAGGATATAACTCAACATCAATCATTACAACAATGAGAGTGGAACCATAATGATAGTCATCTATTATTAATAATCAACAAAGGAGAATACAACCAGCGTCCTGACGTCAAGTCCTCCTTTGGCTGGGTTCTCAGCTACACAAGTCTTGAAAAGCTTGAAGGATGAGGGACAAGCCTCTCTCTCTTTGGTGACAAGATCTCCTCACTTAGGTTAAGCCTTATGGACACAAAGAAGGCTCTTGCAACTCTAATCTCTTGATATCTTCCTTTCAGCACCAATATTATTACCACTACTACCACTAGCTTGCTCAAGTCATGGAGACAAGCTTTTATAGATGAAAAGGAAGGGATAAGATCAATCACAACAATAATGGATTTGGCCTCATCACTTGGAAACTTCCATGGAAGGGTGGCAAACTACTTCCCATTCAAGAAGATTCGAAGCCAAACCATCCTCACTTAACATAGATGCAGTTGGTGAATGAGTTGGAGAGAACTTTCGGAGGTTGATTGGTTAAAAACTTTGCCCAAATAGGTTGACGCGATTGCGACTCTGGGACAGAGCGCTAATAGCGCGCCCCTTTTATAGGATTTTCCCCATTGGCGCGGGGAGAACACAGTGGCCCCACGCTAATGTAAAAAGGGCTATTTTTAAGGGCAAGCTGCAGGAGATGTCTTCAAGGCATATGAAGCTCATGTTCAGAGGATAATGATGCAAGTGGTTTCAAGTCTTGTCACTTCTCACAAGTCCCGGAATGCGTCCTCCAAGGTACAGGAAAGGGGTAACGTGGACGGTGACAAACGGTGACAAATTACTGTGTAACAGATTGGCTATGGTGTATGTGCTTCAAAAGTTCAGGCACAATCTATTGGGTGGACATTTCAAGATGTACACAAACCATTCTTCCTTGAAGTACCTAGTCAATAAACTTGTGTTGGGGGGGAAGATATGCAGATGGTTGTTGCTATTTCAAGAGTATGACTTTGAGGTAATTATGAATCCAGGAAGGTTGAATGCAGGACCTGACCATCTATCATGGATTGAAACGGGGAATGAACCTACTAATTTGGAGGAAGGACTACCCGGCGCACAACTCTTCGCAGTGTGCGTAGTGGATAATCACTTTGCAGATATTATCCATTTTTTACTACAGGGATGGCTCTAGAAGGATACACTAGTCAAAAAAAGAAAGAGTTAGTTGTGCGCACGGTAGTTTTCTCAGTAATTGTAGGACATTTATATAATATGGGTGCAAAAGAGATATTGTGACGATATGTGACAGATTTTGAATGAAATAGCATCCTTGTTGAGGATCATGAAGGAGTTGTGGGAGGAAATTATGCAGGAAGAGTGGCAGCGCAGAAGATTTTACACACGGAACTGTGCTGGCCTATGCTGCATAAAGATTCAAAAGCATATTGTAGGGCATGCGATGCATGTCAATGAATGAGCAAACCATCGCAAAGGGATGAGTTTCCACTGAATCCTCAAGTATCGTTGCAACCATTTGAAAAATGGAAAATTGATTTCATTGGACTAATTCATCCCCCAGGAAAGAATATGTTCGCTCTATATCATCACCGTGACAGAGTATCTGACCAGATGGGTGGAAGCATAACCTGTGAAGGATTGTATAGGGTTGTTTGAGTATGTGTTGGCCAGGTTTGGCTGCCCAAAAGTATTGATAAGTCATCGGGGTACGCACTTCCTCAATGAAACGATCAGTGTGTTGACTAAAGAATTCCAGGTTTATCATCATAAAATCATGCCATACCACCCTCCGGCTAATGGAATAGTCGAGGCCTTTAATAAGATCTTAGAGAACGTGCTAACAAAGATTTGAAATGCACAGTGAAATGATTGGGATGTGTGCATACCTGCAGTGCTATTGATGTACAGGACTACCTGCAAAAATCTAACAGGTCAGACACCTTTCGGATAGGTCTATGGTGTAGAATATGTGATTCCTATGGAATATATCGTGCCTAGTCTCTACATAGCAATGTTTATAGGGATGGCGGATCGCAAAGCCTTGGAAGAGTGGCTCGCATAGCTAATGCAACTTGAAGAAGACAAATTCTTGGCTAGATTTCATCAGTAAGTACAAAAGGAGCGCAAAAAATCATGGCACGATCGACACATCAAGCTGAGCATGTTCAAAGTGAATGGTTTGGTCTTATTGTATGATAGCAAGTTCACTAAGTTCCCAGGGAAATTTCAGATGCACTAGCTTGGGCCATATGTTATCAAAGAGATTACAGATGGAGGCATAGTTCAGCTCGCAAAGCTAAATGGAGAACCTTTTCTGGGAAGGGTGAATGGCATCTGATTGAAGCCATATACAGGAGACCCAGCTCAATGACTATATGGTGGCAAGACAGTCTTAGTGCTCCATGCAGCTATAAGGGACCGCGGAACTATAAACTACATTTCCAAGTTTGGAGGACTACGTGGTAGATTGGCTGCGTAGAAACTAGTGATGGTGCAGCATTAGAGATTGCGCGAAGGTAGTTGGGTGTTGTGGTAAAACACAACCCCCCACCCCCTCCATTATTGATTTGTTCACTTCAAATAATGGGGACCCTTTCTATAAAAAAATTGGCTAAACGCCTTTTAGGATTTTTATTAAGTTGATTATCCTACGCTTTTGTTAATTTTTCATTTTTTAGACTTTCGTTTTTTATTGCTTTATTAAAATTATTTTTTATAAGCTTTGCATTGATACTTGTTTTGCCTCATTTGGTCAACTAGTTTATAAATGGCACTCCTTTGAAGTCTAATCATTAATGTAGCCTGGGTTAAAATGCATAAAATGTACAATACTCCATTTTTGTAATTAAATTAGTTCAATAATGCATTTATTTTAAATATTAATCCCCTAGATAGTTATTACTAACACTTTTCAATTTTGTTTACTGGTACAGCCAAATCATAAAGCATCGGGATTTTAGTCCTCTATTCCAATTTTCTATTTTCAAATAAATTACTAATCTCGAAAACTCAAAATGTCAAAGTTGTTGTAGTTTATATTTTTTATTTTTATCAAATGGCTGTAGTTTAGATAAGAAAATACACTTCAAATAATTTCATAATTTAATTAAACATCATTAAAATAAAAACCAAAATAGAAAAATTGGATATTTAATATTAAATCTTAAATTAATTGAATTAATTATTATATAAACTATAATTAAATTAAAATTTAATATATAAAATAAAAAAGAATTTATATTAGATCGCATCGGAGATTTCTTATTGTAAGATTTTTAACAAAACCCCGATCCAAGGTTTTTTGCGATTACGAAAAAGCTAAATTTCAAAGGACTTGGAGCATTAACCTTATTTTTCATAAAAATTATGTTTTGTTTTGTTTCAAATTAGCATTCATACAAATAAGTAAAATGGTAATGGAATATTAAAATACATTAAAATAAAAACTAACAATGCGATAACTCCATCGCATCGCAAATTCTCAACAAACAAGTTTCATGACTTTTATCTTAAAGCCATCTTCATGTACGATTTTATTTTATTGATTCAAATTCATTAAAAAGCTTATTATAAAATTGTAAATTAATATAAAATTAAAAATTAAATTAATTAATTAATTAATAGATAATATTATGATTAATTAAATTAATAAAATTATTAATTATTTAGATTGATATTAATTAGTTTATAAATATTTAATTACATTAATATTAATTAATAAATAATTAGTTTAGTTTATGATTAACAATTATTAATTATTAGATAATTAGAGTCTAATTTAGGATTAGATTTTTTAATTAAAATTCTGATTATTAGCTCAGCAGCAAAATTTCCATATTTATATCAGATTTGATCCATCAATTTTGGAAGCTCATAGATTGAGTTATACTTGGACAAATGAAGCCGAGGATGGTTCATTGGAAAATTCTAAAATCAAGGAGAACATTTCTGAGGAGGTTTCACTAACAGATTTGGTCATTTATTGGGTCGAAAATTAGGCAAAATATCAAGCTCAGAATTTTTAAAACAAAATCAATTTTTTGAGTTTTATTTGCTACATTTTAATTTGTCCAAGTCTCTTCTGAATATAGATCCATTCATCAATGATATCCTTGGCCAATTAAATCATCCCAGGCATCAATAGAAATCTTATATTTTATTTTCAATTAATTAATTAAATTACATTTGATTGGATCAGGCATCAATAGAAATCTTATATTTTATTTTCAATTAATTAAGTAAATTACATTTGATTGGATTTGTTTTAATGCCAGAAATGGCATTTTCATTTTATGGTTGCATCTTAATTTATTTTGATTTCTTTTTGCAGAAAAACAGTAGAAGAGATATGGAGAGAAGGATCTCAATCAATGAGAATCTTCCAGCAATTAAAGATGGGAATTTTGAGCAAATAAAATTGATTGGGTAGATTTTTCTTGAACAAACTTTCCTCTCGAAAATACCTTTGGAAATATTATAAATGGCAGATTGCATAATGTAATTAGGGGCTGCTCTCCTCTGCAATTCTGGAATTCTAAAAACACTTTTATAATAAGGATTTAGAGTTGTAGGTGGGAGGAGTGGAATCTCAGATCTGGAGATTATTGAAGTTTTTCTTTTACATTCTGAGTTATGTATAATGAATAGAGTTTGCACTATTGTAGTTTGAAAGCGGAATAATGAATAGAGTTTGCACTATTGTAGCTCTGGTTTTGAAAGCAGAAGCTCAGGCATTGTAAAGGACTATTAGAGACCGGAGCTGGAGAAATGGATTCAATAAATTGATATTTCAAATACTATTGTTTTAAATGCTGGTTTCATTTTATGATGACAGAATTGTGTCAATTTACTTACATATTTGTGCACTTTTGTGGGTATGGGTAATTGTTTCTACTTTATGTTATTATTTATCTCTGCTCTTATGGGTTGAATTCTAATTTCTGAGTAACTATTTACTCACAAATCTGTCTTTTAATATTGGTTTAATAAATAGTGATGTGTTGTGAACTTCTTCCGCGTATTATTATTTAATAATTCAAGCTACTGATTAAATGATCAAAATCATTCTGAGAACTTCTTCTTGAGTGTTGTTGATTGATTATTTCAGTTAAGAGGTTTCAATAGGATGTGTGCGGTATTCATAATGTCAGTTAATTGAACTACTTCATTAGCTTGATATTCATTATAAGACAGACATATTTAAATCCCAATACTTTAAATATCTTGCTCTTGGTTGGGTTAGATCTATATCTGCCTAATTGAGATAGGATTAAGATAGTTTCTTTTGCTTGCATTTAAGAATAAGTTTTCATTTAGATTAATTTTTACATTCTTTTAAGTCCTCTTCCCAAGGAGGCAAACTTTAGTAGTGGATTGGCTCAGCCCCAAATCAGCTTAAGGACCACTTTCTTCCCTGATCAGCAAGAGGGTCGAGCTGATGTCTTTTCTCCATTAGTGAATGAAAGTCATATTTTAAAGCCATTTGGAGATTGAGAGAAGGTAACTGGACCTAGTTGAACCAGTCGGAACCACCATTCCAAATGGAAAAGGAGTTGTTTTAAGGTCCGGACTGGGTGGTCATCCCCCATGTTGCAGCAATTTTCGAGGCTTCAACACTGCGCTATGGAGGGAGATGCCACGCAGCATAGCAAGAAAGTGACCGTTAATGATTGGAAGGCTAGAAGATGGGTACAAAGAGTGGGATGGCGGCATTTAAGGCAAAACCCTTTGAAGCTCTACTGCCAATACAGAATTGATGATCAGATTTTGCAGGGAACGGTCGAATATGACTCCAAAAACCCCTATACATTACGTGTGTCGATCCAAACACAAACTCTTTGCACACTTGGAGCTTCCTATAAAATTCAATGTCTATTGATGAGTCGAGCCTTTTGGAAAGAGTTCTTTGCCCACACATATGTGTCTATTGAGGCCCCTGAACTATTTATGGAGAAGATGAGTATGGAAACAGCAGTATCTAACGCCCCAGGCCCTAAAATATCTAGTGCTGAAGCTACACCTTCAATTCCCACGGCACCGAGGATAACACAATCCATGGCTAAATAAAAGCTGAAGAAGCCAGTACTGACACGCACTTCTTTGAGGGGGCATACAGCGACCCCAACCCAGAAAAAGGCAAACAACTGACCAAAGGAAAAGAGAAGGTTATTGATCTGGAAGTAGAAGACATCTAGGAAGTCGAAGATGATGAGGATGAAGAAGTAAAACCCATCACAAATATCCCTCAGTATGTCCCTCTGAGGAAGGGTAAGGAAAGGATTCTCAAAGACCCGAATTCTGACAAATTTGTCATTTCCACACCCCTTCTACCCAAGCAGGTGCCATTTGAAGGACCGCAGCTCGCCTGCGTCCCACTGTTGAAGATGGAGGATTGGGATTTAGTGGATCTCACTAAGTTCCCACACTTATCAATAGATACCTTCATGAATCACATAGTCTACAAAGACATAGGTGTGACAGTGCTGGAAATAGAGGAATGGGCTCGAGGTGTGGAGAAATCCGGGCTGCTCAACTTGCTATGGGTACCACACTACCACCACACCCTAATTAACACAACATGCATATGCCAGCTCCTCGCACTGGTACATGATGGGTGTTTATGGCTAGGTGAGCCTATCCCCATCACTGATATGTTCATTCATAGGCTTACGCACTTGCCACATGATGGGTTGAATCCGGCCAAGACGTTTAGCGGAAAAACAGGAGAGAGGGACCTAGTGGAGCGCATGAAAACCACTTAAAAACAGGTGAAGAAGGCACAAGGATACTCCATCATGTCCATATCTGACCCTGTAGTTCAGTTGGCTATGCAGATATTGGAAGACAAGGTAATGAGGAAGTGTCATGCGGATGAAGTTCTAGTGCTTGTCATTTCTCTAGAAACCCAGTGCATGGAATGTCTCCTATTCAATTGGTCCAGATACCACTGCCAAGAGTTCCTCGCGAATTTTTCGTGAAGTACAGGATGAGATCAAGTTGTTCCATTACGCTTGGTTGTTGCTATCTATTGTTCTAGGTGTGTGGGAGCTGCCGAAGGATAGCGAGTTTCCTCCATTGGAAAAAGGGTTGTTGGAGGTGGCACAGTTCGCTTCCCTATGGGCTACGAAGGATCCCATGTGGGTCACAGAAACAAAGATATTTTGGGTCTTGATGGAAATGAGTTTCTGCATGGCCATCCATCAGTCACCAAGGTTGTCCCTGACCTTATACGAGCAGATTTCTGCCTATGCCACATTTAAGTCTAACTTTCATAGAGTTTATATCTAGGCCCGCAAAGGATCCCGCATAGAAATGGTATGACCTACCCTATTTGGTGTCAGATTCCGATGTGGAGCAAGTAGTGTCACGTTGGCCAGCTGAGTGGTGCACCCCTTCTGATTTAGTTGTCAGGCTAAGCACTGGTGCAGAGAGTGTGGCCACGAGAAAACGAAAGGAGGCAGCCAAGAAGGCCACACAAAACTTGGTTGCACAAAAGGAGAAAGACGTTACAGGAAAAGTGTGGGTCGAAGAGGAATGCGCTACCAAGGAAAAGGCAGAACATGAGCAACGTGAGGCCTAAAAAGGTGACAAGTCACCTTCAACAACAATAGAGACAGAAACAAGGTAAGACGGCGAGGCAGGACAGCGTACCCCCTCCGAGCGGAAAAAGAGAGAATTGGCATAGCAAGGAGAATCGAGGAAGAAGAAGAAGGTGCAAAAAAATAGGTTGATCCTATGATGATTACAAAAAGTGACTTGGACGTAATTGGTGATAAAGTACGAGACATTGCAACAGAAGTACTGTAGCAATTGGAACAGCAGTACATACAAACTTTAGGGGGAGTCGAGAAGGACCTTCACAAGTTGCAACTTCAGGAAACTAACATCCAGGCAGAGGTAGGTAAAGTGAGGGGTGTGGCGAGCACCTTAGCGCAAGAACAACATGCCAGAATGGAGCTAATTCTATGGCCGACAATGGATGTGCAAGCCTTTCCCTTGCCTACAGGGTCAGTCTGTGCTAATACTGAGGAACAATGCACCCAACTAGATAGCACACCGAAAATGGGCCTGAACCTGTTCGCCATCAAACTGGAGACACTGCATGAATTACTACAAGAAATCATAGGATAGCATCGCCTTCGGAAATAGTGCGCCATTAGTGTTGTCAGCGAAATCAAATCAAATAACTGGAAATTGTTTGCCGAGAATACTTTGGTTTTGGAAGAACAGGAGGCACTCTAGGCACATAACTCATGATTGGATTCCACCGTCGTGGAGGCATGTCGAGAAGTAACAGAGCTCCATATTCCGAAGGACGCACAGCCAAAGGCAAAGGTTCGAAAAATTGCTGCTAGTGTGCGCGAGGCATAGGCCGAGGTTAGTCTGGTTCAATTTGAACTCAATATGAAGGTAATCGAGCTGAAATTGCAGGTGCAGCCATCGACTCTGTCGGAGGTCCGGGAGAAGCACGAAGCCATGATCAAGGAAGGACTGACCACTCTAGATTCCACCATTACATAGTGCATAGAATTATTCGAGCAGATGAAGAAACTAGTAACTACTCTACAGGAAGACCCAAGCCTACAGAAGTTGAATACAGAAGCTAAGGAGCTGCAAAAGCAAAGCGAGGAATTCAGCGCAATAGCACTCTCTATTGCTCTAGCACAGCGCCTAGCCAAGTTGCAGGAAGGGAAGCAGCTCATCGCACAAGTTGAGGCAACACAGAAGAAGGAGGCCTTGCTTAAGGTTGGATTGGAGCCTTGGTTAGACGAAGCCTACTAGGTCACAAACAACATTCAAGAGAAGTTGATGGCTTCCAACAAGCATAGAAAAATATCAAGCTGGTCGCAGAAGGAACATCTACAGGACAGCTTGTCGAAGAGATTAAGTAGGGAGCTATGCAAATCATTTCCTAGGTAGCCATTGTATAGGTGGAGTTGGGGGATCTTCACACCAAGATCACCTCACCAGCCGAGTGACTCGAGGGTGAGTCACGACCTTTCTATTGGGGGCCTATTGGGATGGGGTCCCCTAGGTCAGTTATGGGGTAGCTTTGGGGTTAAAACCCCAAGTTTTGATGTAAATTTTGTAAAAAGATGTAAATTCTCTGCGATTTATGGAAGCGGATCCTATAGGTAGTTAGGAGTCAAAAATGGATTTTACCCTTGTTTATGTAAAGTTAAGTCAGTTTTTAGATCCACACATGATTCGCAAACCATGGGATTGTATGTAAAAAGATATAAATAGTTGTGTCTTAGAGAGTAAAAATAAAGGGTTTATGGTAAGAATGGATGGAGCCTTAGAGAGATAGTGTAGAAAGGTGAGCATTAGAATAGGGAAAAGGCTCCGCAGCTAAGTGCGCGGAGGCTTAGAGTGGAGTCCGCAGCTGAGTGCGTAGACTCCTGCAACTGAGTGCGCAGGGAAGTTTGGGTATGTAACCTTATATTGAAGATCAATAAAGAAGATTGTTGGAGAGCTTCATGTGTATATTTTTTTACTATTGTTATTTATGTTTGCGATGTATACTGTGATTGAAATAATGTATTTATGAATTGATGATGTATCAATGCATGAATCTACGAGATAAGTCTTAATAACTAAACACAATTCATGCTAGTTATTTACGCGAAGCTTATAGTACATTCTGCTATTGTTACTGAATATGTAAGTAGATCTGTGAAAACTCAAACCTAGGGTTGCTTTATTGTGCACGTAGGTAGTCAATTCATCTGTTAAGGGTCTGCAAAGACCGACTGTCGACCTTTGCGAAGGTCTGGAAGCCGTTAAAGGGAATTACAATGTGGATCCCTAAGGGGCTTATAGATCTGCGCGAAGGCAGGTCCAGGGAAATAAATGACATCACACTGATCTCCAGATGTTGGAAACTTGGTTCCATCATCCCCCCATACTGCTTCACATGAGACTTCAACCTGCACTACGCGGGTTGATGTCGAAAGGGCCAGTAGTGTACGGATTTATTTGGCGTAATTAACTCTGAACCTGGGACAGGACAGCCTAAGACAACACTAATAATACTAATTTTGGACTGAATATATTGCATTTGTGTGTTGTTCTTATTTCTGTTAAGTTTATGCATTGCCGCTTAATGATTTGTTTTCTATGAGATAAACTTTATTTTTTGTGTGAATCTATTATATCTTTAATACTCATGCATGAAATGTGCAATAAATTGTTTCACAAAGATATTAGATAGATATGGTAATATAACTATTTGGAACAGGTGGATATGTTCAAAGGAAGATCTAGGGTTGTTATTTACTTAGCGAAAGTTGTGGGTCTGCTTGTTTTAGGCCTGAAAAGCCTAATCGTAGACCTTCGCGAAGGTCTGGGAGTCGTTTCGATAGAGTTACAGTGGTGGACCATAGGAAGGTATAGATCTATACGAAGAAAGATCTGAGCTACAAGGGCTTCAAAATACACATCACATGGTCTCTGGATGCAAAAACCTAGTTCTAGCATCCCCCAATACAGCTTCGGGTGAGACTGTAGCCTATGTTATGTAGATTGTTTCCGAAAGGGCTAGAATTAAGGGTTTTGTTGGCATGAATAACTCTGAACCTGGTTCAAGCCCCCCTTAGGCCAACAATCTCCCATTTGTAACGAGAACATGTTAGAAGGTAGGAAATATGATCGAAAAGGTATGTTATTTATTGTGTAATTGGGTGCTTATGCATGTTTTTCATTTGGGAATTTGGCATGGATTATAAGGTGATTTGTAAGAAGGAAGGGTTTTGACCGTGGTTTTGTTTTTCACCTTAAATGGGGGATTAATCTTCAATCCTAGTCCATTGGGACCTCTCCATGGATTTAGGAAGAAAAGTACTTGAGAAAACTCGATTGAGATAGCATGGTCTCATTTTCTCATTCCATACTTATTACTTCCCTCGATACATTACAATCCATATACTCCATCTCCCTTCTTTACGTTTACATGATCATGGGTCCATTGGGTTCTAGCACACCCCCTCCCCTTGTCCACATGTATGGGTCAGGCCTAGAAAATTTTCCCTAAGAGGTTGATGTAGCTCAAAGAAAAGTAAAAAGTATATCATGGCCACAAGAAACAAATGAAAGAAAAAAAATAATATAAAATGAAAAATATGTTTGGGACGTAAGCATTAGCATGTCATGGGAAAAATCCAACCATGAGCTAAACCCCTTATAATTATGGCCATCACTCGATTCCTAGGAACAATTTTTCCCTGCCACATCATAAAAGGAACCCTTGCATGTCCCAACCCATGGTGGGAGATGAACTACCCCACCTGATCAAGTGATCATGTTCTAAGTGAAGAAAATGCTTAAAATTGGAACTACTCAGAATTGGTTGAAACTAGAATGACCAGATAGATCTCGTCGTCCTAATTCCGGCACTGTGAACGGTTCGAAAAACTGACACCATATGGAGGAGTTATCACATTTTAAAAAAATGCCCAATAAACTACAAATTTTTTAATTTTGGAAAATTTTAAAAAGAATATTCCTTGGAATATTCCTTAGAATATTCACTGGAATATTTTGTTTGGTTGGAACAATCAGAGGCCGACACGTGGCAGGCCCGAAGGTTGCCACGTGGCCCTGAATTGGCATTGTAAAATTTTATGGGGTCGACTGGGATCAAACCCGTGACCTCCCACGGGCAAACCTACAGTCTTGGCCATCCATGCTATGCATTAGTTCTTAACAGACTATGCACGCAGGTAATATTCATTATGTAACATTTTTTGGTTTGGGGGTAACCATTAGCAGTCTGGGAGAGTTTTCACATGACGATAAAACCGCAATGGAAACAGTCAACCACCCATTAAACGTTAACAAACCTTGCCCGCCCGGATTTACCGCTCACATGTGCGCGGTTTAAGCCAACGGTTATGGACAGCTAGGTGGTGTTCAGCCTGGAGGAACTCCAAATTTAGCACCAATTGCCAAAATTAACGCCAGTTAACTCCAGTTTCTAGATTTGGTGGAGTTTCCTTAGGCCAACTTGGACAAAGCTTCAGTTTGTCATAACTTTCACTAGACAAAACCTTTTAGAGCAAAATGTTTTTTGATTTTGAGTATTCTGAGCATTCCAGAGCCAATGGTATAGGTTGCAGAGTCAATAGAGCTGATCTTCAAGTACTTTTTCAACAGAAAATCTTGGAGAGCCATCAGGGCCTAGGGACCATTGGAGCTGTATTGGGCTATGGTTAACCATTGGAGGTGAAACAAAAGCCAATCTTTACTTTTTTTTGTGTTCTGAACTCATTTCCACAACTTATTTTGCCTGTTTAGGCTTTCTTATCACTGTATAACCAATTTGAGCTTCTAATAAGAGCAAGGACATGCCCATTTGGTGGCCTTGGACCCGCAGATGTAGCCCAGGAGGGGTGAACTGCCTCATCAATTGATGTGTTATATTATGTGATTTTATCTTGCTGTGTTTTTTAGATTTATTATGCTAAACAGTAAAATGAAATAATACTCCTTCACACATAAGACTCATAAATTTACCAAAAACACTTTGTTTCAATTGCAAGACATGAGTAACAGTTTGCACGTATAATTTAATGGAAATGAATACCTTGAACAGCAAATACAATTAGTTTCATTTTCAAATCAGATGGTATCAGAGCTCAAGTTTTGAGTATTAGTTTTGTGCAAAGATATATTTGATTGTTTTGCAAGTTTTAATGCTTACTAGGCTTAAACTTCAAAGAGGGAAAGGACAATTGGTTAGAGCACAGGATAATCCTCAACCAAGGAGGGCCAGGGTGCCATTATCTCCACCTTCTAATTCACCTTCAATATCCTTAGAAGAAGCTTCAAGTATGTCTGAAAGGGAAGGAGAATTTCCTGAAGACATGGATCCAAAAGAAGAAGAACGAGTACTCAGAAAAGATTTTTTGGACATGACTGAGATGGTAAGAATATTATACCAGGAAAGGAATGATAGGTTGGTTGGAGAAGGGTCTAAACATCAGAAAGAAGGAGAGGGCTCTTCAGGAGGAAAGAAAGGTGATGATAATTCAAAGAAAGGACATGGAGGAAATGGTGATCCACCATCCCCATCGTCATCCTCTTCCTCTACATCATCATCCTCTACCTCGGTAAATCAATCTCATAAGATTAAATCTTCTCGAAAAAGTCCATTTTTAAAGCTAGATGTTAAATTTGAATTACCCATGTTTGACAGTGAAGTTAATGCAGATAAACTTGACAACTAGATAAGACACTTGGAAGTTTATTTAAGGATACAGAACTTACAAGATGACGACACCCAGATTCAATTAGCCTCTTTAAGAATGGATGGAGCAACATTGGTATTGTGGGAAGCCAAGACCAAGGATGAAATTAAGAAACATGGTAAGATTAATTTAACATGGGCTGACTTCATTTCCGCAATTAAGAAGCAATTTTATCCTTTTGCACATTTACAAAAGGCTATAATGAACTGGAAAAACTTTAGACAACTAAAGGGACAAAATGTTCAAGACTACACCCAAGAGTTTAGAAGAAGAGCACTCTTATTAGGGGTAGACTTACAAATTCAAGACACTTTGCTGAAATATAGGTGGTTTGCACAACTACCTTAAACATACTATCCTTATCTTCAATCCTACTAGTCTAGATGAAGTTTGTGTACAAGATACGCATTTAGAGACTAAAGGGAAAACACTTTTGATGAGGGTAAAAACAAGCCTTTTAAGGGGAAAAACAAAGAGAAAACCTTGAAGGGAAAAGGCAAAAAGAATGCATCTGTCAAAATGAGGGTGAGAAAGTGATATGTAAACATTGTTCAAGAGAAGGCCATGAAGAGAAAAATTGTTGGAAACTTTATCCCGAAAAAAGAAATCAGTTTAACAAAAACAAAGGAAATAAGAAAACTACGACTACTAAAACTACACCTCAAGATTTAGGTGATGATTTAGGGGATGAAACCAAAATTGCAGCCATGGGTGTTATCGGGAAAACTAGTGTCCATTCAAAGTTGCTAGTCCCACTAAGACGGGTAGCTATCTTAGAAACAAACAAACTAAAGTCACTTGTGTTTTCCTTTATGAGAGATAGATGAGAAAGAAGAAGAGAGTACCAACCTTAGTCTTTCGCTTGGCTCCTTGCTTGTTTCCTTTCCCCTTTGATAGGATTTCGCCACTCCTTCCTTACTTGTCCCGCTTCAAAGAACACTTGTAGAGTCAAAGCAGCATAATACCATCAAAGCATAGAGATCTATAACCATAAACAACATATGATCAGATGTATATTAACCATACAAATGCATATATCAATACAGGATTCAGAGATACACAAGAATATGGAGGAAAACTCAAATAGCTTTAGTGATAGAAGTAGTAGAAGAGAGGATTACAACCCATTGGTCTGACCTAGCACCATCCTCCCAGCATGAAAGCCCTCTTCACCTCATGAAAAGCTAGATCACCCAACACTATGATGTTTCACAGAGAAACCAACAGCACTTCCTTACAAAATAGAAAATTTCAGCCTTTTGGACCTCTAGGATGAGGAATCCATATATAGATATTTGCAGGTGGGTGAGTCAGCTTCTAGGATTTTGATTAGTGTCATTTCTCTGCTAGTTCTTGGTTCCACTTGGAGATTTCATGATCTCTTGCTCATCCCTGGGCGAATTAGAGGGGCACGTGTCAAATGAGCAGTTTCTAGAAGATTCTATGGGTTTCCACCAAGAAAACTGCCTCTGCCATTTGTCTGCTCTCGCTCATCGCACCCTATAGAAGGGATTTTCAGTATGCATCGCACCCTCTATGTGTAACAGGTGAGATGCATTGCACCCTTAGCATGGAGTAGTTTGTATGGTCCAATTTTGACTAGTTCTGAGAAGTTTTTCAAGGAGAAATTCTAGGAAATGATGTAATTAGCTTACCTTGTTCCTTTAGGGTATGAAACAACACTTTTAGGGGCTTAGAAGCCCTTGGTTTATGGACATATGTGATTGGGGTTGAAGTGCCCAAATATGTCTATAACAGTTGCCCTCTAAAGCATGAGGTCGTAAATCTTCTGATGTCGGGTGAAATGCTTTATCATGAGGATCCAAGGTTTTTTGAACTGGAAGGTGACCTGTAATAAGATATCATACAATACATTATCTTCATAACATTTTCATGATCTAGCTGAGACAGGCATTCCCATGCTCAACTTTATAAAGTCATTTTCATGTACATAGGACAGACAATCGTCTGTGTGGCAGACTGATGATTCTGGTAGAGCCATCATCCCTTAGCTTGGATGATTATCTGTGCATCTATGATGTACATTTGATGTCTTTATTTTCCTGAATATATCGCAGCCTGGATGGATGAAACTAGATCCAGGGTCTTCAAACTCGTTCAATCTTCGCCCGAAGTACAAGTTGATCCATGTGAAAAGATGTTCTGATGTCGAACATGGAAAGACATCGCCTGATTACCAGCCAATGATGTAAGTTGTTAATAGGCACGAGAGGAATCACCAATAATGATGATGACCCTCAAGGTACTGGAGTACAATTCACGTAGTGTGAATACATGAGTCAATGTCAAACACCACGTAAAATCTTTTGGTTGAAGGCCATTTATTTATACTTGTAACGGGAAGTGAGAAACATGCAATTGAGGCATGCAAGCTTCAAAGTACTGAAAGGGTTGTTCCTAAGTCGACTTCTTGGATAATGAGTTGATGTCGACAAGAAGTGACCCGTCTTAGTAGGGCCTTAATGAATCCCACATCTACGACACAGAACGGAGCAAATTATTTTGCGGAGGTGAAAACAATCTGATGATACAAGGTTCAAGGTGGTGGTCATGAAAGAATGGAGCGTGAAGGTATTGCAGTGAATGAGGCGTAAGCTGGGTTGGTGAATTCTCTGAGCGACTTCTCTTGAACATATCGGTGAAACTGAAATGGATTGGTAGCATTAACCCCAAAAATGGATGGTATGGAGGACCAATGGTGATATGACCGGTGAACAGAAAAACACAACCCAATTCAATCATGCTGATGGAGTGAAAGTGTCATGTTCAAGAGTGACCTGCTACCAATAAAGTTCTTCAAGTTTTCTTCCCAATTTTTCCCTAGTCATTTCTGACCAGTACCTCTTTATTTTTGTCAAGCTTGAGGAGGATAACATATGCTTGTTCTATAATTTTCCCTTCGGGCAAACTTGTCACTATGTTTTAGTGAGCCTAGCGACAGTGAAACTCGCTCTTGTCTGTAATAGACAAGTTTGTCGCTATTGTTTCAACGAGTTTAATGACAAAGATAACTTGATCCTTTTCAATTTTAGAGAGTCTTGGTATAATCCCTTAAGTCTGAAAAAATTATAAAATAATATGAAAGGGATGACTTTTCCGATCACTTTAATGAGCCAAAAAAGACAAGCGCTTGATATTTTTGTGTAATGATCCCTCAAGTCCAAAAAGATTAAAATCTAGAGGAGGGATGACACTTCCAATCACTTTAACGAGCTGGAGAGGCCAATTGCTCGGCAATCTTTTTATATTTTACGAGTCTAAAAAGAGCTTAAAAGAGACTCGTCTTTGAGGAACTAGTGATATTTTCAGGTAGTAGCTGGTTCCGACAAGGTTTGGAACTTTTCAATCATGGCAGTGTAAATAAGGTGGCTAACAGAATCACTCTTCGTAGTTGTTCCTCAAAAGGGTAAACAATCAAGTGGAGGTGGATGATTGGCTAAAAAGTGGAGTTGATGGTAGGAACATGACCGAGGCTCAAAAGCTGATAGTAATGCAATCACAAAGGTTATTTACCGAAAGTGGGTTCATTTTTTAATGAGCTTAAACTCTGGGGGAACATATGCTCATAACTAGGTTTATTTTTTAACGAGCTTGAACTTTGCAGAAACATTGCTTGTGCCAATCATATAATAAGGAAATCTCTCATCAGTAGGTTCATTTTTTAGGGAGCTTTCCCCATGCGCAACTTTGCTCCAGAGCCTTTTTTATGAAAGCTAGGAACGACCCACCTATGAGGTTAAAGGGTTGAGAACCTACAAACTAAGAAAACAAGCCTACAAACTACGAAAATAAAAGGTCGTTTTTCACTTGCATGCAAAAGGTTTTCATGCCCCAAGGTATAAAGAGAAGTAGAGTTTCGAGGTTACCATATGGAAGTTCTCTCATTTGCAAGATTGCTCCATCCGCATTTGCAGACAAAACACTTCCTTGGCTTTGTCCATCGAAATAGACAAAGGTGAATGGTGGGACGCATCTACTCACATAACTTTGACAAGGTAATATTATTCCAGTCTAATCCCATTTTCCTAAACGGACGGGTGTGTCAGACCAGTCATATATCCTCCATGGAAACCTACCATGTATCTAAAGTTTTCCTGCCAAAGCAGACCAGGGTGCATGCCCCCTGGGTTTAGTCACATTCACCGATCATCAGGGGGACGGACTGGAGGTTGATGAGACATTCCTTGTGCAAAAAGACCAGTTAGGGATGGTATTTAACTACTAGCTGTGTTTGAACCAGGAAGTGAAATCTGGTCAATGAGTTGGACTATTCTGCCTTCATACAGGAAACACATCACCCTAAAGAGCGAGGAAACAATAGCTCCCATGCTATAAATGTAGTCACGTCCAAGGAGTAGATTATAATCTAATGGCCCTTGGACTACCATCACGTTCAGATAAACAGTTTTCGTTCTCAAAGTTATAGGCAAATATGGAAGGATCCCTAACAGTCGACTAGTTGCTTTGTTGAAGCTTGACAGATTTCGAATCTCAGGCAGAAGTGATGGCGAACCAAGCGCTTTCGAAGCAGTTGAGGAAAGGATACTCACGAAGGCCCCTTCATCTATGATTGTACCAACCATGATCATTCTGTAAGCTTGTACTATGATTTGGAATGGTACATTAGATGGTAGGCGGGGTCTCCCTAGTAGATTCCAATCGAAGGAAACAACTAGATTGCTTGGAGGAGGGACCGAATAAATGGCCGTATGAATCTTTGACAACTTCCTTCCTGCGGTAAAGGAATGGGTAGATTGCCCCCAGGTTCATTGGATTCTGTGTTAACAAAAAGAATTTGAACGGTGTCGTTCTCATTCTCTTTGGTGATTGTATCATCTGAAGGTAGACCTTCTGAAGACAAGACTGGGCCAACTGCCATCTCGACCTGTTGATTTTGGTCCGGTGTGGACTCAAAGGGTTTATCTTCAATGATATTTGCTTCGACTGACAACAAAGATATGTCAGTTGGATTTTCAACTAGCGATGGAATCGGCAAGAGTTTCTTGTATCTAGGAGGAAGCCATAGCGGTGAAGTATGACGGTTCTCCAAGACTCTTTTAGCTTTGTCCAGGAAGGGACAACGGTGGAGGGCATGATCGCCTTCACATAGTCTACAAGGAAATTTAGATCTTCCTTTTTGTCCATTGACTTCGTTTTCACTAGTTGACAGTGTGCTCTCAACATGATCGTCAGAGGTTGAGGACACTAGATTGTGCAAGCGGGGAGACTAGTCCCTTAAGATCCGTGGGATGCAAGGACAATCTCGATGATAGTGGTCTCCTTTGCAAATGACACATGGAGATTTAGGTTTGGATGGTGCAGCGTGTGGATTTTTGCCAGATGATGCATGGTTGCCCCCTTTCGTCGTTAGCTTCTTCTTCTTCTTCTTCTTCTCCTTCCCTTTCTTCTTCTTCTAAGTTACTTGGTTTTTTGTTTTACTAGCTTCACCAAGTGAAGAGGAAGAAGGAGAGGGAGAAACAAATGAAGTAGAAGGTTGGGGGGTAACTCTAGTATCATCTGGTTGCTAATTTGATTGCTCAAGAATCAAAGTTTTTTTAACGACAGAGGTCAAGAAAAGCCATACTGGCAAGCCAATTGTAAGTCCTCGAAGGGACAATGTAGCCATATGAGGTGCACCAACATCTCCCCAAGAGGAGAAGGGACTAGGATTCCCCCCAAGGGGAAATCCTTAATTGGTGGACTCCATTTTCTCAACCTAAGACCAACGAGGGAACAGTGATGTTATTCCGATTAAAATAAATTTTTATGACGCTTTGACACAACTTTCTTTTTCAATTTTAAAGAGTCGAGAAAAAGCTAAAGATGACTCTAGTCACCTTCAATTTTTAATGAGCCTGAAGTGACAAGTGCTTAGATAGACCTTTTCTTTTAAGGAGTTTGAAAAGGAACGAAAGTGACTACTCTGGAAATCTAGACAGAGGGATTGCCAAACCAATTGCAAAACTGCAGAATAATTTTTATGTATGGCAATCAATCTTCCTGAATGCTGTGTTCAGTGCATTGCAATCGATAGGGTGGTAGACACAGCTTCCTAAGGCTAAAGGATATAGCCTATTGTGGTCTCCCAATATATACTCGACGATACGTGGGAGCACAAGTCTGTACTGGCACTTGTCGTATCAAGGAGGAGGAATCACCCAACCTACGATGAAAACGATAGTTACTAGGCTTTACGACGCTGGAATACGTCTCTAGGCTAGACTTCTAGATGTTGTGCGTTAGGTTCCAAAGCGTTTTTATGTTCATTGAAATTTATTTTACAGTTGATCTTTCTTAAAAAAATTCCTTTAAGGTTCACCGCGTGATGTAGATATACAATTCCTAAATATGCAATCTAAATGATAAATAGTCATTTACTTTCTTTTTGCAATGAAAATCCTAGCTACTAAGGAAATAGAAGTAAAATCCTTTCAACATAGAGCAGAGAGCACACACTAAGATGGACTGTCCTAAATCAATTTCCACATGCAGTCTAAAGGCAAATGCACATGCATGTATTTTTTTTCAGTTTCCTTAATGTGAGAATGACAAAAAGAAAACTAAGTACAGATCTGAACTATCTTTTCTCAAAGCGACACTTTAGCAATTGCTTGTTCAAAAACAAAAGGAAGACTAAGACGACACTTTCAATTTCGACTTGAAAACTACTTTCGACACTTCAAAGAATTGATGATTCAAATCAAATACAATAGAAAAAGTGTAATCAACTATATAAAAGAGGAAGACTTTACGACACTCTTTTCTTTGACTAAAAATGACACTTGTGACACTTTCAAATCAAAAGACAACAGTTTGATTGAGCTACTTTTTGCAAAGGAGGACTATAAATGATGAAAAATACATAAAAAAACATTCACAATTCCTCATCAATGGAAGATGAATAATGCAAAGGAAGAAGGATTCAACAGTGATATACTGATCACAGACAACAAAACTACTGAATAAAGCTGAAGACAATGAAGAGAAAACCAAAAGCCAGAAGTAGAAACAATATCACCTAATCATCGCACCTGTAACACAAGGAAACGGGGATGCATCTCACCTGCAGCACATGGAAGGTGCGATGCATCTAGACTGCCAATGAGAGACAGTGCGATGGTCCAGGGACGAAACTGAGCTTGGTTTTTGCTCACAGCTTGCAGCTTAGTTCAGGGATTTAGGTTGAGCTAATGATAGGCAGCAAACACAAAGCATAGGGGCTGATCTAATGAGGTTATTTGAGCTACCACCAGGGCACTTAGGATGTTTGCAAGTCAGATGTTCAGTTCATAAACTAACTTGGAGATTGACTGAAGCAGCGTTGATCTACTTTGCAGTTGCATAGCAAAAGCAGTTCGAAGGCTAGCTAGCTTAACTTCAGGCTCCGACTGTAGTTTATAAAGCAAACAATAGTAACTAACAATCAAACTATTCGATCCCCAGTGGAGTTGCCATTTTGTTATCGGGAAAACTAGTGTCCATTCAGAGCTGCTAGTCCCACTAAGACGAGTAGCTATCTTAGAAACAAACAAACTAAAGTTACTTATGTTTTCCTTTATGAGAGATAGATGAGAGAGAAGTAGAGAGTACCAACCTTAGTCTTTCGCTTGGCTCCTTGCTTGTTTCCTCCCTCCTTTGATAGATCTTTGCCACTCCTTCCCCACTTGTCTCGCTTCAAAGAAACACCTGTAGAGTAAAAGCAGCATAATACCATCAAAGCATAGAGATCTATAACCATAAACAATATAGGATCATATATATATTAACCATACAAATGCATATATCAATACAAGATTTAGAAATATACAAGAATATGGAGGAAAAGTCAAATAGCTTTATTGATAGAAGTAGTAGAAGAGAGGATTACAACCATTAGTCTGACCCAACGCCATCCTCCCAGCATGAAAGCCCTCTTCACCTCATGAAAAGCTAGATCCCCCAACACTATGATGTTTCATAGAGAAACCAATAGCACTTCCTTACAAAATACAAAATTCCAGCCTTCTGGATCTCTAGGATGAGGGATCCATATATAGATATTTGCAGGTGGGTGAGTCAGCTTCTGGGATTTTGATTAGTGTCATTTCTTTGATAGTTCTTGGTTCCTCCAACTTGGAGATTTTTAATGATCCTCTTACTCATCCCTGGGCAAATTCAGAGAGGCAATGTCAAATGAGACAAGTTTTCCTAGAAGATTCCTACTATGGTTTCCACCTGCAAACTACCTCCTGGCATTTGTTTGCTCTTGGCTCATCGCACCCCTACAAAAGGGATTTTTCAGTAATGCATCACATCCTCCTGATGTGTAACAGGTGTAGATGGCATCGCACCCTCAGCATGGAGGCCATCTGTAGGTCCAATTTGTTTGAACCAGTTCTGAGTAGTTTTTCAGGTTGAGAACTTCTTCTGGGAAAATGAATGTTCAAAGTTGACCTAACGTTCCTTTAGGGTCTGAAACAATAACACTTTTAGGCGCTAGAAGCCCTTGGTTTAATGGAACATATGTGATTGGGGTTGCAGTGCCCAATATGTCTATAACACCACCAGAGGGGAAACTTTCTTTGATCTGCTTCCCATATACACAATTTTCATAGAAATCAAAAATCCAGAGAGAATATTACCCCATACCTTTTAACCATGAAGTATTCGAAGGCCCTTCTCTCCAATATGTCTAAGCCTTTGATGCCACAACATGGTCTTCTCTCCAGAGACCACTAGATTTTTTGCTCCACTTTCAGGAACCACAGAACTGTTGCACCCATCAAAAACAGTGCTACCTTGCAGCTTGTACAGAGTTCCAATTCAAACTCCCCACATCAACACCAGTGCTCCCCGAACCATCTTATAGGTATCCTTCTTGAACATTGTTTTTACACCTACATCATCCATCTTGCTTACGGAAATCAGATTTTTGGCCAATGCAGGAATATGCACAACACCTAGAAGTGTTCTAACACTTCCACCTTGCAACTTCAACTTTACTTTTCCATGACCCACGATTCTAGCCTTCCTTTCGTCCCCCAATAAGACATCACCACCGTCATATTTCTCATACTCGCAGAACCACTCTCTATGGGGAGTGCAGTGAAAGGATGCACCTAAGTCAATCAACGATGCCTCATGATCTACATGTGTACTTGAAGAAGCCAAATAAACATCCCCACCTTCATCTAAGGTGGTTTTCACCTCTCCAGAAGGAGTATCATCAGATCCCTTTCCTTTGTCAGGAGCTTTAGATTTACAGTCCTTTTTGTAGTGCCCTTCCTCTCCGCATTTCCAGCACACCACCTTTATAGGTTTTCTTGGAGATTTAGATCTCCCTCTAGATTTAGATCTCCCACTCGATGACTTATTTTTGTTTCTTTTCTAGGACCATCCTCGTACAAACAAGGAATCACCATTTTGGCTCTCCATATTTTTCCATCTCAACTCCTCCGTTAGCAAGGATGAGACTATTTCATCAAATTGCGAGGTAGTTGCATTGCTACCTATTGCAATAACCAGACTATCCCATGAATTTGGTAGAGAACACAATGAACTAATGCACTTATCTTCACCTAAAATTTTAATATCAACAGACAATAAATGAACTACCACATTATTAAATGCGTTCAGATGCTCTTTCACTGAATCTCCATTTTTCAGTCTCGGGTTATACAACTTTTTCTGTAGCAACAATTTATTCACTAAAGACTTAGATTGGTACAAAGTCTGTAACTTGTCCCACAAATCCTTAGCCATAGCTTCCCTTGATACATTCAACAATACTGAATCTGAGACACACAATCGTATTGTGCTCTTGCCTTCCAATCCAACTTCTTCCATTCTTCATCGGACACTCTCGTTGGTTTAGTACTCGGATCTACCACGATCCCTGATCTTTATCTACTAACAGATCCTTCATCTTGAGTTTCCATAACTCAAAACTCTGACCATTAAATTTCTCGATCTCTATCTTTCCACTACTCGCCATCTTCTTTCAGTACCAAAATCGATCTCACAGATCTCCCATTGAACAGGGTCTACCACAGGCCTGAGCAAAACCCCTTAGAAACAAAGGCATCCCCTTGAATCCAAAACAACTTTGATACCAAATGTTGGTTTTAATCCTGTATAGAAATTACCTGCATACGAATTCTAAAACATGGAAAATAACCAATGTGAGAGCATAACACATAAAACACATATACACAAAGATTTTACCTTGTATCCCAAAACTGGGACTACCAACTTGATTTTTCATTATGTTCCTTTCAATGTTACAATACATATTTATACATGCCAAAGCATCCAATACCATGGGCCGAAAACCATCGCGTCCAAAACCATGTGTGAAAACCATGCACAAAACCATAGGTAGGTTTGCCCAACCTAACATAGGGTCCCCAAAAAGTTTCCTCGGGGCACTGCCCCGGACCCCGTAGAGGGGGGCTAACTGCCCCCCTCAAACTCCTTGTGATCCCTCCACTGCACAATTAGCGCAATGAAGTGGGGGCTCCCCACCCACCCCCGTCCCTCCCTCTAACCCCCCGGTTAACTACGTAGACTAGTCGTGGAAAGAATATAACACAATCCAACATAGCTTTGGGAAGGGGCATGCTTGTCATTTGATACAGACTAACAAATTGCAAAACTTCTTTAGTTAATATTGATCTCCCTGCAAAATTAAGTGCTTGAAACACCTAATTTTGTATTTTCCTCCCTACCTTGTCTACTAGTGTTTGCCAACAATCTAGGCTTTTTTGATGGAATAATAATGGTACTCCCAAGTGTTGAACAGGAATGGAACCTTTCTTGAATTCCAACACCCGAGTTAGGTGATTTTCTACTAAGTCCTTACAATTAACAAATAAAATCCTAGTTTTTTCTTTATTAATCATACTACCTGAAGCATCCGCAAAAATCGTCATAATGTTTTGATTTATTTTTGCCTCACATAAGGTTCACAGCCCAAATAAGAAGACATCATCAACAAATTGTTGAAGTGTAACTTGTAAATCTTTCCCAAACAAAGTAAGTCAGAGCCCTTTAAGAATCCCTTTAGAGAAATAATGCTTTAAGAATCTTCGTAGGCCTTCTATTGCAAGGATAAAGAGGAATGGAGACAAAGGGTCCCCTTGCCTTAATCCCCTTGATGACCTAAATGTATAAGAAGGGGAGCCATTGACTACAATGGAAAAAAAAGGGGGAAGATATTAGTGAGAAAATCCATGAAATCCACTGATTGGATAATCTAAAGGCATCTAAGAGGTTGAGTAAATAATCCCAATTCAAATGATCATATAATTTAGATAAATCTAGTTTGAGCAACATACCAAGTTTCTTTGTCTCATTGAGTAAGTGTATAATCTCTTAAGCAACAAATATGCCATCCATGATTTGTTGCCCTTCCACAAAGCTAGATTTCTCTGGCGAAATAAGACTAGAGATCAGAGGCTTCAAATGCTTTACTATGGCCATCAATATGATTTTATAGATAAAATTACATAATGCAATGGGTCAAAATCCATTAGGATCCTCTGAGAACCCCTGTTTGGGTACCAAATTTATAAATGTCGTATTTAATCCTTTCCACAATGATTGAGTTTGTCTCGATTCCTCAACTAACTCCTGGATCTCCTATCCCATAAACAACCAATAGGCTCGTTAAGAGTCAAAAGTAAATCCATTCGGTCTGGTTGCTTTATTCTTAGGCAAACCCATGAAAACTTCTTCTGATCCTTGGTGATGATTTTGGGGATTCCTCTTACGAATTTATTGATATGGTGTTTCGTTTGGGAGGAATTTTCTGTTAAAAAATGCCTAAAATGGTGCACCAGTTGAACCTAGATATCTGAATGAAGAATACATTTCCTTTTCATAAGTGGGGTACTTTCGGATTGTGTCTGAAAATGTCTGTTGAAAATGAAACAAGATGATGGAGCTTAGTGAAAGGAAGTCGCCTTCACTAAGTGGGCCCGCAGGCTATTTTTGGCGCAAAGTCTATTTTTAGACTATGTCTATTTTTAGACATATAGATCATGGTCTATGAGTTGCAGGAT
>APFE030232130.1:9436-44988 GCA_000404065.3 Pinus taeda | reverse complement strand
AACGAATGCAAAGGCGGTCAATACTCTATTGGGATGTCTATCACAGTCTGAATTTGTCAAAGTCATGTAGTATAAATCTGCTAAGGAAATATGGGACAAGATTGTTCTGAGCTATGAAGGAGATGATCAGGTAAAATGAGCAAAACATCAAACCCTCAGAATTCAGTATGAAAATCTCAGAATGTACAATGATGAAAGTGTGGCTAACTATTTTATTCGTGTAGATGAGATTGTTAATTGTATGAAAAATTTGGGTGAAGAAGTAAAAGAGGCTGTTGTGGTTGAAAAAGTTCTAAGATATTTGTCCCCTAGGTTTAAATCTAAAGTTTCTGCAATAGAAGAAAAGGAGAATCTTCAAAAACCTTAAAATGTCACAGTTGCATGGGACTCTAACTGCTTATGAAATGAGTAAAGGAGGACCATCAGATAGGAGAGAAGATGCCTTCAAAGCTTCTAGCAAAGGAGACTACTATGAGTCTGGACACATATCAGAAGAAGAAGAATCGAATTTTGTCAAAAATCGTCAACGGGGCACTGGATGATTCCGAGGTAAGCTACCATTCAAATACTTTGCTTGTGGAAGAGTAGGTCACTATGCTGCCAAATGTCCTCAAAAGGATAAGATTGACAAGGGGAAAGTACCTGTTATATGGAACAAGAAACAGAATGAAAATAAGAAAAGCTATTACACTCATGAAGATAGTGATGGACTCTCAAATAGCGATGAAGATGAACGAGGTAATCACTATAAACTTCTAATGGCTTTTGAAGATGATGATTACGTGGATTCTATAGATGTAGATGGCTTTTATGAAGAGATTTCTAGACTCAAAAGATGTTTATAAGAAAAGAATATGATCATTCATACTCTACAATTTCAACTTGATGAAAAATAAAAAATCTCTTGAGAAGTTAGAATGTGAAATTGTTGGTCTTAGGAAAGAAATTGAGAAAACAAAGGCCCTTAATCTTAAATTTTTCAAAGGATCTGAAACTCTGGATGAGATTATCAGTGTACAGCATTCCACTCTAATCAAGACAGGTCTGGGGTATAATGGAGAAGCATCTCAAGCTTCCACCTCCAAAAGTTATCTTGATGCAGCAAGAAGGAGTGAGAAAAGGCCTAATAGAAATCATCAGGTAAATCAGGGAAAGTCTTCCTCAAGGACGAACAAAGACTGTCAAGAAAATCTGGGGCATGCTACCTTAAGGACAAACTGAAGCTACAACCAGCCACAGGTAAAATCTTCCCAATTCTCTTCAAGAATGGATGGCGGTAGAAACTACAATAGGTTAGATGATAGTCGCAGGAATTTATTCAATGGCCAATGTTTTTCTTGCCATAACTTTGGTCACAAAGCAGCTCAATGTGTTGCCTATAAGACAATCATGACTAGAGAAGCTCAAAAACAAAGAAGTATGCCTGCAATCACGAAGAGGACCTATAACAACTTTTCCGCCCTTGAAAGTGGAATTGAATGTTCTATTTGTAATAATTTTTGTCATGAAGATTCTGAATGCAGGAGCAGGTTTTGGAAAACAAGTCAGAAGGAACAAACCTCAAGTAACAAAACTTGGAGAATAAAGGAATTGCAACCAGAAAGATGTGGGATAGCTTTATATGCTGAAGAACAGGAAAATCAATGGTACATCGACAGCAGATGTTCAAAGCATATGACAGGTGATAAAGAAAAACTTGAATCATATACTGCTTTAAAAAAGGGAAAGAAAGTTTCTTTTGGAAATGATACCCCTGTAGCCATAAAAGGAAAAGGCATTTCTCAGTTGAAAGAAAAGGTCAAAGATGGAAACATTTTATATGTTGATGGCTTGAAGCATAATCTATTGAGTGTCAGTTAGATGTGTGATAATGGAACCGAGGTAATATTTCAATCAGATGTGTGTACTGTTCGTGATCTTGATACAGGAGAAACAGTTATCAAAGGACAAAGAACTACAAATAATCTATACATATTTGAAGAAGGAGAACAACAATGTTATTTGAGCAAGAATGATGAACACTCGTTATGGCACTGGAGGTTGGGGCATCTAAGCTTTTAACAAATAAGGAAAGCATGCAAATACCAGGTAGTTCGTGGTCTTCTAGATATCAAAATTCCAGACAACACCATATGCAAATCATGTCAGTTTGGTAAGCAAACCAGAACTAACTTCCCTGAGAAGGAAGGATCAACCAGTAGGCCTCTCGAACTAGTTCATACAGATGTATGTGGTCCATTTAGGACAACGTCACCTCGAGGAGAGGAATACTTTATATTATTGATTGACGACTTCTCCAGGATGATTTTGTTAGGACTTATGAAGCACAAAGACGAAGCATTCGAAAAATTAAAATCCTTCAAAGCCTTGGCTGAAAACGAATCAGATCACAAAATTAAGTGCCTCAGGTCTGACAGAGGTGGAGAGTTTACCTCAAATGAATTTTTCGATTTCTGTGAAGAACATGGTATAAGAAGGGAATTCTCTATAGCTAGGACTCCTCAGCAAAATGGAGTGGTGGAAAGGATGAACAGAACAGTCCAACAAATGGCGCGTGCTATGCTTGATGAGTCTGGAACTCTTGCAACCTTCTGGGGTGAAGCTGCATTTGTTGCGGTTGTTATTCTCAACAAAACAAATGTCCGAGTGAACAGCACTCAAACTCTGCATGAGCTCTGGTATGGTGAGACTCCTTTGGTAAAGCATTTCAAAATTTTTGGGAGCAAATGCTATATTAAGAATACTGATGAACAACTTGGAAAACTTGAACCGAGAGCTGATGAAGGCATTCTTCTTGGTTATTCTCCCTACAGCAAAGCATATAAGTGTTATAATAAAAGACTTGGAAGAATTTTTGACAACATTGATGTAGTGGTTGATGAAAAAGGATACATCCCTAGGCAAGTAAATCATGACGATATCGAAGAGGATGAAGACTACTCTCCAAATCAGACTGATGATGAAGAAGAAACCTATGAGGAAGAAACCCATGAGGAGCCAGAGGAACAAATAAGGATATAAGAGAAGACTCCTTCCAGGTATGTTCAAAAGAATCATCCAGAATCACAATTTTTGGGGCAAAAGGAGGCAGGTGTTCAAACAAGAAGAACAATTGTAGAAGCCTCAAGCTATTTGGCATTACTCTCCTCCACTGAACCACAAAATGTAAAAGAGGCATGCAAAGATGAATGTTGGGTCAAGGCAATGGATGAAGAACTTGAGCAGATTTAAAAGAACAACCCTTGGGAGTTGGTTCCTAGACCAAAAGATAAGAACGTCATAGGGACAAAACGGATCTTCAATAACAAGTTGAATGAAAATGGGGATGTTATTAGAAACAAGGCCAGACTTGTTTGTAAAGGGTATGCTCAACAAGAAGGAATAGACTTTGAAGAAACTTTTGCTCCTGTTTCTAGACTTGAGGCCATCTAAATGTTCCTTGCTCTCTCAAGCTTTCAAAAGTTCAAAGTTTTTCAAATGGACGTGAAATTAGCCTTTCTGAATGGGGACTTAGAAGAAGAAGTGTACATTGAGCAACCAGATCGTTTCATTCTTGGGAATGATCCAAATCTTGTATGCAAACTAAAAAAGGCTCTCTATGGTCTTAAACAAGCTCCAAGGGCTTAGTACTATCGTTTGGACAAATATCTTCATCAACAAGGTTTTTCAAAAGGATCAGTAGATAGCAATCTTTATATAAAAATTGAAAATGACAAATTGCTAATACTTTTTGTGTATGTAGATGACATTATCTTTGGCAGCAATGAAGAAGCTATGAGTCAAAGCTTTGCCTTAGTGATGCAGAAAGAATTTGAAATGTCTTTGCTTGGTGAACTAACATACTTTCTTGGACTGCAAATCCAACAAAATGAAGGTGGGATCTTCTTGTCTCAAACCAAGTATCTCAAGAAGATCTTGAAGAAATATGGCATGGAAGATGCAAAACCAGTATGTACCCCCATGGTTACAGGATGCAGCCTCAATGCAAATGATGAATCAGCAGCAGTGCATCAACCAACTTACAGGTCTATGATTGGAAGTCTACTTTATTTGGCAGGTACCCGACCAGACATAATGCATGCAGTGGGAATAGTTGGGAGATTTCAAGCAAATCCAAAGGAAACCCATCTTCATGCAGTAAAGAGAATTTTCAAGTATCTTCAAGGAACTCAAAACTATGGCTTATGGTATCCTAGAGATACAGATCCCACACTTCATACTTATACTGATGCAGATTGGGCCGGAAGCGTGGATGAGAAGAAGAGCACAAGTGGGGTGCATTCTTTATGGGTTCCAGATTAGTATCTTGGTTCAGCAAGAAACAAAGTTCGATTGTTTTATCTACAGCTGAAGCGGAATATGTGGAAGCTACATCTTGTTGCACTCAACTCCTTTGGATGATGCAAACCTTGCAAGATTTTCAGATCACTTGTACACCACCTATCTCCATCTTATGTGATAATACAAGTGCAATCAGCATTTCAAAGAACCCAGTCATGCATTCAAATACCAAGCACATACCGATCAAGTATCACTTTCTCCGGGAACAAGTGTTGGAACAAAAGGTCAAGTTGGAGTATGTTCATTCTAAGGAACAAGTTGCTAATATTCTCACCAAACCACTGCTCAGGGAAACTTTTGAATATCTCAGACAGAAGCTGGGAGTAGTTGATGCTTCATCTTGCTGTTAAACTTGTCCGTTTCAAAAAAAAAAAAAAGTGAGTGTACGCGAATTTCCTGAGGAGGATCCGCGTACATACGCCGGTTGGTGCAGAGAAAGTCGCGTATATGGAGGTTTGATGGATATCATAAGGGACAGGCTCTGGGTGGAAGTTGTCTGGTATGGGTCTGAAAGAGACCTTCTGGCACAGGTTCAGGGGGAGCAGATAAACTTCTAGTGATTCATTGTTGGCATTGTCTTAGAAGCTTGTGGCTCTTGTTCACAGTTCTTGTTGGTGGAACAAGTGCAGAGGAAGAACAGAAGGAAATCATGGTTGTTGAGCTGAATGGTGATTGACAGATGCTGCTGCTTGGTGACTTTCATAAGTCTTGCTCTACATATTTTGTCTCTATGTCATGTATTTTTTTTTTTGGTGTCAAGGTCATGTAACGACCTATTTTGGTTTCCCCACTATGCCTAGGATGAAGATGTAATGTACTTGGTTTTCATATGTAATTTTCTGATGTATCCCCACTTGGTTGAATGGATGATCCCCACGTGGTTGGGTGAAGGATGTATGTATTGAGTCTTGTGGTGATAGGAAGGTCTTTTATGATGTATATGTCATGGTTCGTCTTGAAGAACATCTTTTTCAGATCTTGCCTACAGTCAGGGGGAGCATAGTCAGCATAGTAGGGCAGATATTTCAGCATGTACTCATGGGGAGCACAACCCTTTGCCCTTGATGACAAAGGGGGAGAATGAAAGAGGATCTTGGTGTTCCCATCAAGTCCAAAGGGGGAGATTGTTGGCATTATGGCATAGGTTTGATGCTATGGCTCTGGTGTTGTCCTCGATGGCAGCTCAACTTGGTGACAGATCTCAGTTCAGGCACCCAGAAAGAAGAAAAAATCATATACGCAGGTTCATCTAGATGAAGGCGAGTACACATGCGGGTTATACGTTACAAAAGAGCGTATATGTTGGGGAACTTACTTTTGGTCCATGGTGGTTAGTTCTTGGGATTTGAACCTGTTGTTTTGGACCATGGCGACTCGTCAGATGTGTTGATCCCTAGTTTTGGGTTCATGGTATTGAAATGTTATGGTTTTGGACCATGGTATTGTGGAAGGCCTAAGACTATAAAAGAGGAAGGAGATCATGTGGCAAAGGATCATCTGAATTATCATTGAATATCTGATAAAGTGCTAGAGATGGTACATTGGTAATTGGGTTATGATGCAGATCTGGATCTGAATGAAGGAGGAACCTTAGCACAAAAAAAAAAAAAGGATAAGTTCTATTGAATGGTCATAATCTTTAAGCTTGATTGATAGTATCTTTGTATGATTTTGATCTGCTATATGTGGCGCTTGCCTGATCTATGAGTCTGATAATCTGGGTTAATTAGTGACTGAATATCTAAAAGAGTGAATTATCCTTTATAGATCTGTATGCAGGTTCAGTGAAGCGAAGGCGCGTATACACGTAGGTTTAGTGAAGTGAAGAGGCATATACGCAGGAGCGTATGCACACAGGTTTCAGGTTGTTAAAGTAGCGTATATATTTTGAGTTGTGATCTTGTTGCTTCTGTTTATTGTTGCAGTGTTCTGGGTTCAGATTTTGGTGTGTGGTTTTTGGTACTGTGTTTTGGGTACAGTTGTCAGAGAAGTATCTACTTGATTCAGATCTAATTGGTGAAAAGGAGATTGGTTGATTCTTGATGATTGACCGATATTCATGGATCCAGTCTGAAAATTTATGAAATGTGGTCCCTGGAAGAAAGAGAAGGTTGTAGCCTTCTGTAGGCCAACACCTATGTACTAGTATCTTGGCTAGTGCAAGAGCTAAGGGGGTTGTAGCTCCCTTCCAGGAGAAGCTGGAGAACAAGAGAGGGTTGTAGCTCTCTGCAGGTTGCAGCTTGCATAGTGGTAAAGGACTGCACCAGTACATTGTAAAAGAAGTTTCTAATTTAAAAGAAGATAGACACGAATTGCAGCAGGTGGCTTTCACCCACATTGGGTTTCCACCTTATATCTTGTGTTCTTGTGTGTGATTGTCTTTCTGATCTACTTTACTGTCTTTGGTTACTGGTTATTTGATTCTGTGTCACAGATTAACATTCATCATCAGAAATATTAAGTAAAGTAAAAGTTTGTTTTGTATACGCGAGTTCCCTTCTACATAGTTGCGTATATACGCGGGTATTAACTAACTGAAGTAGCGTATATCATATGTTTTGAAAAAGGAATATTTGACTTGATAATACTAACTCACCCCCCCTCAGTATTATTTCCAACAGTGAACACTTGTTTTCACCAAAAATCTCAAAACCCTAGGTCCTTAACCTTAATTTCTAGGGCTTTTCTTTAAGAGTGTTTTGCTTCCTTGAAGCCTTGAACGATTATTGAGACTCTCTCTTGAATGAGCTATAGCTTTATCGCTTAGTTCATTATACCTATCATATCTATTTTAAGTGAAGTCCCTCCTATCAGGACTCCTCCCATCAATAAAAGTCAGTAAAGAGAAGGGGGTTTTGGCTTAGGTGACAATGAGCCTCTACCCCAGTGTTAGCACTTTGTCTAGCATTTTTCTTGTATGGTTTCCCTCTCCAAGGCCTGTTATATTTTGTGGTAACATTTTTGGCATCATTTACGGGGACATGAAGTGTGTGTATTGTCCCCATATAATAATACAAACCCTTATTTGGTGACTCCATTGGAAAAATGAAGCCTGTATTCTTTATTAAGCTATAAAATTCAATACTTGTAGGGTGGAGCAAGCATCTTTCAAGGCATCTCAAATTCCCCTTGGTGACTCCCCATTAGATTGTTATGTGAAACTTGAGGAAATGGCTCCTTACGATTTATATGAGGTTGACATTAATGAGTTCCACCGTATAGAATAGGGGAAGTGGGACATTAGCATCATTTTGACAATGATATAATATATGACATTGAAGATGATCTTGCTTCTCCTTTGTCTACCTCATATCACTCCCATCATGTTCCTAAGTACAATGATATGTCGTATGTTTCTCTTCATTAAAACTTTATGAGTTTGATTGTTGAATTCTCCATTATTTGGTTACAAAAGAGGATCCAATGGAGCAAGATCGATCACTCTTCCTCATTCATGATTATTTTTTGATATGATTGGTCTTCTTCTTTTATCACCTCCCAACCTTTCCCTTCATCAAGGTAATTTTTCAAAGGATGTTGTTGAAAATGCAACAAGAAAATCCTAATTTAATTTGGTCCTTGAATTAAATTGGGAATAGAATTGTAATTCCACATCTCATGACAACTTGTATCAGTTAATTAAGTTAATTTGACTTAGTTGGCTCAATTAATTTGAGTTGAGGGTCTAACTTGAGTCATCTATAGTGCCTCCTACTTTATAGGATCCCTAGTTGAGTTTATTTTGAGCTGTAATTAATTAATTCAGTTTAACTGAGTTAAATTCAGTTTAACTTAATTCAGTTTAACTGAGTTAAATTCGTTAAACTAGTTCCAACTGTTTGAGGAACTAGTGGAAGGTCTAGTAGTGTGGTGCTGCTTGCAATGTAGTGTGGTGCTACTTGCAATTGTCAACCAGTAAATTGATGATTCACTCATAACTAACTCATGCATGTCAGTCTGAGAGTTACCTAGTTGATATTTGGAGTTCAAGGACAGTGTACTATCATTTTTGTAATCATCTGAATTGTACAGGTGGTGCATACAGTCAGAGGAAGGCCTATGAGGTCTGTACAATTCTAATTAAGGAATTTCCCTAATTAATAGGGGGATAATTCGCAAGTAAGCAACGCAAGGAAATGGGGACCTGGGAAAGTAGAAAACTGGTTAAGTAGGCATGGGCTTGTCTAAGAATTTGTGAGACAGATAGAGATAGTGTAGAGGTTTATCGGACTTGAGCAAAGCATTATAATCTTCTCATATTTTCTTATTAATGCAATATATAGATAACAGGGTTTTTAGTTGTGGCTTTTCTCATGAAATCATTGTGTAATGTGTTGATTAAATTATTTATCTTGTATGCTTTTTGATTTCGTGATCGTTTAACTGTTTTCGTTGATGAGTAGAGTAGATTCAAGTCTTTTGTTTTAGAATATTACAATTAGAAGCTTGAATCTACAAGGAATTTCTACATCATATCAAAGTATAAATCACTCTAGAAGAGGATAATATGGGTTTGTATTTTGCATGTGAAATTGAATTTGTGGTATCATACTTCAGAGCCAACGGGATGTCATTCTACGGATTAAGACTTGAATATGCCCTTGAGGGTAGTTCGAACTATATTGCTTGGAAGGATAGGATGAAGGTGGTGTTGGAAGACATCGAGCTTAAGGAATTCATAGACAAAGATATTCCTAAGCCTCCAGCAGTTGATGCTCAAGATCTGGCAGAGTTGAGAAAATGTGTTGCAAAGGTGAGAAGGATTATCCTAGAAGGAGTTCAACATCATATTGTCTCGAAACTACACGGTAAGGAGACTCCATATGCAATGTGGAAGGCCTTGATAGACCTGTTTCAAAATAGTAGTGACCACAGGAAGTTGGCACTAAAGGACAAGCTCAGAAAAATCAAGATGGAGAAGGGTGACACAATACCAAATTACTTGAATACGTTCACCCAATTTTGGGATGAGCTTGGAAGTGTTGGTATTACAATTGCTGAAGATGATCTAGTCAACCTAGCACTTCCTAAGAGCTAGAACAGCTTCCCTGTCTTCCCAAGAGCTAGAACAACAACTAGGAATTAGTAAATGGGAGGGCGAAGCTACCAGAGTGGGATATTTTGTGGTCCGACTTGATGCAAGAAGAGATTCAGTGGAACACTAGAGATGTATCCTAATCCAAGCATGATGATGAGGATAATTGTGCCTTAGCTAGAAAGGCGAAGAAATCTAAAGGGAATCCATCCCATTCCAAATCAGATTCCAGTCAGGGCGGCAAGAATAAGACATGTCAAAGATTAAATGCTTTCATTGTCATGAGCTGGAACATTATGCCACAAAGTGTCCGCCCAAGAAGGCTGACAAGAATCCCTCATGAGGAGTAGCAGGTGAAGTTATTGCTTCACAATTCGAGTTGGATTTCACCCTCATTGCTTGCATGGAGACATCGGTGATGGGTAGTGTGTGGTATCTGTATAGTGGAGTCTCATTCCTTATGACCGGAATTAAAGAATTATTCAGTGACTTGGAGGAGAAGGAACTCCAGATGCACATCAAAATGGGAGATGCTGGGAGGTATAGCATGATCGGCATCGTTATTCTTACCTTTCAGAGAGAGTTTAGTTCTCCTCTCATATTAAAAGATGGCATGTATGTTCTGGGTTTGAAGAATACTTATGTTTCAATTTCCATGTTGGAGGATGGTGGCTACAATGTGAAATTTCATAAACGAAAGGCGTTCCTTCGTCACATAACCTCAGGAAAAGTGAAACAGATCAGGGTTTGGGTGAAGAACCTCTACAAATAGGATGTAGAAGACTGTGTTGCTTTGAGCACAAAAGAAGAGAAGGTGCAGAGTTGAGACATAGGTTATTTTTGGCATAGAATGTTGGGTCACTTGCACCATGGATCTTTGAATATCATGCAACAAATTTCTACGGGAATTCCCAAGGGTATACTAAAGCAGAGAGACACATGCAAAGGGTGTAAATTGGGGAAGTACACCAAATCTACCTTACATGATAAGGACAGTCGAGCGCAAATGATCCTTGAAAGAGTTCACTTAGATGTGTGTGGATCGTTCTCAATAGCCTCTGCGTCCAAGCACAGCTATTATGTCATATTTGTAAATGATTTTTCTCATAAGTGCTATATTTTCTTCATGCAAAAGAAAGATCAGACATTCACTAAATTTTATGAGTTTAAAGCACTTGTTGAGAAAGACACTAGCAGGAAAGTTAAAGCTCTTATGAGTGATAACAGTGGAGAATATGTGCCGAATGAATTCAAGAAATTTCGTGCATAAAAAGGAATTTGACGGGAGTTAATAGCACCCCATAACCCACAATAGAATGGGGTGGTTGAAAGGAAGATCAGAAGTATTGTGGGAGATGAATGGGTGATGCTACATGATCAGGGCCTACAGTTTCACTTGTGGGCTAAAGCATGCAACACAACTATATATGTGCAGAACAGGATTCCTCATCGGATTATTAAGGTGAGTACACTAGAAGAAGTTTTTTCAAGTAGTAAACCATATGTGGCACACTTTAGGATCTATGTTTCATCGGTTTACTGTCATGTTACCAAGAATGCAAGGAAAAATCTAGAGCTATCATCTGAGTTGGGCATATTTTTGGGGTACACTGATATACCTCACAACTATCGAGTGTACCTGCCATCTCACAGGATGACGGTGCTTCGTAGAGATGTGAATTTTGATGAATATAAGGCCATGATATTTTCCCTTGAGAGGGGGCTTCAGCTGCATGGAGAAGAGGATATTTTAGCTCTAAAGGAAAAAACTTAGGATGATGTGGAGCAACCACATGTAGAGGAGTATAGAGTGGAAGCACCACTCATGCAGAAACTTCCAAAGATTGAAGGAAGCATAGCAAAGAGGTTGACAAATTGATGCATGATGCTAGAGAGAATGTGGGAGCTCCCACATCACAACGCAGACAGAGGAGGTCACAAGATCAATACACTAGCTACATGGCTCTAATGAGTGAGAGTGTAGAGATTAAGCCATCCTCATTCGAGGAAGCAATGCAGAAACCTTTATGGGTTGATGCCATGGTTGAGGAGTATGACTCCATTATCAGAAACACTATAGAGGGAATTGATTATGAGGAGATATTTTCTCTAGTAGAAAGGTATTCTTCAATCAAGTCTATTCTAGCACTTTCAACATAGATGGGATGGAAGGTACATCAAATGGATGTGAAGACAACATTCCTCAACAGAGTGATTGAGAAAGAGGTGTACATTGAGCAGTCAAAAGGATTTGAGACCTTCAATAGATATATGCATGTGTGCAGACTCAAAGTGATGTATGGACTGAAACAAGCACCTCGTGCTTGGTACACCAATATTGACAGTTATTTCCCGATGTTGGGATTCACCAAAAGTGAAGTAGATGAGAACCTTTACCATATTATGGTTAAGGTAAATTGTTGATTTTAGTATTATATTTCGATGATTTAATTATAATAGGTGATGAGAAGCTGGTAAAATCTTGCAAAGAAGATCTTGCAAGAGAATTTGAGATGAAGAACCTGGGGCTTATGCATTATTTCCTTGGTATGGAAGTATGGAAAGAAGATGAGGAACTGTATGTCTCTCAGGAAAAGTATGCCAATGAGATACTGAAAAAGTTCCACATGGAGAGTAGCAAACCCATGGAGACTCCTCTAGTATGAAATTAGAGGAAGGAAGAGGCTACTTCAGGTGAAGTAGTGAGGCTACTATTTACAAACAGCTTGTGGATTCACTTATGTATTTGGTGAACACACAATCGAACATACATTTTACAGTTAACCAACTTAGTCAATGGTTAATCAAATCAATCTCTATTGGAAGGCAACTAAACGTGTCATGTAGTATACCTAGGGGGGTAATATGGGGTACAAAGAGAGGTACCCAAGGGAATAATGTAATAATGGGATGGGTCATAGTAATAAATAAGGTGGTTAACCCATATCATGTAAGGGACCACAAGTAATTAGTAATAATGTAATGGGCCCATGGTATTAAATAGATGGTATTGAGGGAACCATGGTAATGACCCATGGTATTGTATGTATGAGGCCTATATAGAGGCTAGAGGCTCCACATTGAGAGATGTCAAGGAATATTGTATGAACAGGCATATGGCTTGTGGAGTGTTCTCCTTCTTTAAGGAGTGAATGTATGGTGTTGCCCTACCTTAAGGGTTTGATCAATAAAGAAGCATTTGTAACTATTTCTATCTTTTTATTTCTTGGGTTTATTTCTATTATCATATATTTATGGGTTAAATCCATAACAAGTGGTATCAGAGCACTTTCTTGGGGAAAAATGGAGATTTTTTTTTAATTTTTTGCAGGAACTTTCTGGGTCAGTTAGATCTGGATTCTTTGTGAAAAAATACCCAAGTTCAAAAAAACAATTGGCCAAATCGGAGTCCGGATGAAGGAGATATTGCTAATCTAAAAATTAGTGGTGTTGCAGACATTTTTTGGGGCGACGAGTTTGCAGATCAGATATGTACGTTTTGGGGAAAATTTAAAAAATCTAATTGCAAATCCGGATTCTTTGTTAAAAAATACCCAAGTTCAAAAAAAAAAACTAGCCAAATCAGAGTCTGGATGAAGGCGATATCCCTGATCTAAAAATCAGTGGTGTTGCAGACATTTTTCGGGGCGGCATGTTTGCAGATCAGATCTGTATGATTTGGGGAAAAATATGCAAAATCTAATTACATATCTGGATTCTTTGTGAAAAAATACCCAATTTCAAAAAAAAAATCGGTCAAACCAGAGTCCAAATGAAGGAGATATCACTGATCTAAAAATTAGTGATGTTGCAGACATTTTTCAGGGCAGCGAATTTGTAGATCAGATCTGTATGATTTGGGTAAAATATATAAAATCTAATTTCATATCTGGATTCTTTAGGAACAAATACCAAGTTCAAAAAAAAATCGGTCAAATCGGAGTCCGGATGAAGGAGATATCGTTGATCTAAAAATCAGTGGCGTTGCAAACATTTTTCGAGGCGGCAAGTTTCCAGATCAGATCTGTATGATTTGGGGAAAAATCTGCAAAATATAATTGTAGATCTGGATTATTTGTGAAAAAATACCCAATTTCAAAAAAAAAATCAGTCGAATTGGAGTCGGATGAGGGAGATATCGCTGATTTAAAATCAACTATTTTTTCAGCAATTTTTTGTGATGGCGGGACAGTTGCAGCGCGAATAGGAAATTCCAGTGCCTAGATCGGGATTTCTACCACATGAGAAGATGCAAAATGGTTGTTCCATTTCTGAAAATGGGTCATAATAGGGATTCTAAGCAATATTAACGGAATTGTGGCCATTTCAAATTTTCACCAAGTAAGTGATTTTTTTCGTGCCGTCTAGCAAGATGTTTTTTACAGGAAAAGATAATGGCCCTACTATTGAAGAATTCATAAAACAAATAAAGTCATTATGTGAAAAATATTGGAAGGATTTAGTGTGGCTTGGTTTCAAAGATGCGGCTGCCAAATGGTGGTTCTCACTTGACAACAAGCAGTTGACCAAACTTTCAAAGGAAGAATTTGAAAGTCCTTTTAGACAAATGGTCTCCGGCTAGAAAACAAGATAAGGGGAAACATGTGCGGTTATTTCTTACTGGTATATCCTTGTTGCAGGTTCATGGATTGATTTAGAAGGAGAAAATCATTGTGTCTATAAATCCAAGTTGCAAGCAAAATCTCATAAATGTCAACTTGGCAAAAAAATTACAAGTGCCAACGAAACACATGGAGCACACACAGGTTAGTAACGAGTAGGTGCAAGTTTATAAAGAGTTGAAGATTTTTATGGACAAGTATGTATTGCATTCTGATTTTTATGCTTCAGATATGACTAATGAGGATGTTGTTTTGGGATACCCGTGGATGGCATCGATGGGTACTATAAATATTAATGTGCAGAAGAAATTCGTGAATCTCTGGTATAAAAAAAAAGAAAATTACATTGCAGGATATTTCCATTAAGACCCAAGCAAAGACTATGGAGGAAAAAGCACAAAGCTCTAATGACACTTACACATCAGATGATGAGCCTTTGATGATCGACAATCAAACACAAATAGAGGTTGAAGCAGAAAAGGTTACAAGTATTGATACATCAAATGAGGACTCAGTGGTTGAAGTAATATTGGAAGATAAGAAACAATAGCAGGCACCGCAACATGTACCAGAGACCACTCAGGCTCCAATGTTGGTCAAAACTTCAGCATATCACCACCCACATCACCCCGCAAGAAAACAACCAACAATATGGCAACGAATTAGCCACAAGGACAACAACCCCCACATGATATATAGAGAGGAGTGGCAATCCACCTACTACACATCAACACAGAAGAGCCTCCACGTCAACTTCCATCTCAAGCAAGCCAGGCACCAGCTGGATCGAGGGTTCACCTTTCTCTTGGATGGCTAGATGTACGTGCATGGTACCCGTGGACTACTCTTTTGAGTAGATCTTATTATTTGTGTTCTTCCCATGTTTCGGGGATGAAACATGTTAAGGGTTGGAATGTAGTATACCTAGGGGGGATAATATGGGGTACAAATGGAGGTACCCAAGGGAATAATGTAATAAAGGGATGGGTCATAGTAATAAATAAGGTGGTTAACCCGTATCATGTAAAAGACCACAAGTAGTTAGTAATAATGTAATGAGCCCATGGTATTAGATAGATGGTATTGAGTGAACCATGGTAATGACCCATGGTATTGTATGTATGAGGCCTATATAGAGGCTAGAGACTCCACATTGAGAGATGTCAAGGAATATTGTATGAACAGGCATATGGCTTGTGGAGTGTTCTCCTTCTTTAAGGAGTGAATGTATGGTGTTGCCCTACCTTAAGGGTTTGATCAATAAAGAAGCATTTCTATTTATTTCTATCTTTTTATTTCTTAGGTTTATTTCTATTATCATATATTTATGGGTTAGATCCATAACAAGATACCTTGGAGGCACCACTCAGTTTGGTCTTTGGTATAAACAGATAGAGGGAGTGAAGCTTCAAGGCTTCACAGATGCAGATTGGGCAGTGAGTCCATCCTACTGGAAGAGCACATCAGGGGGAACCTTCAGTATTGGGTCAGCAGTAGTTTTTTGGTACAATAGGAAGTAGATATCAGTTGCAGTCAATTCAGTAGAAGCAGAGTACATGGTTTCTAGTCAAGCCACTTGTGACGCTATATGGATGAGGAAGATCCTTGTTGGGTTATTTGGCCAACAGATGGATCCTACATTTATTTATTGTGACAATTATAGTTGTATCAAACTCTCTGAGAATCCAGTTTTGCATGATCAATCCAAGCATATCAACATCTAGTATCATCATCTACGAGATTGTGTGCAAAGGAGAATCATGTTGTTGGAGTACATTCCTATAGAGGAACATGATGCAGATATTTTGACAAAGGCATTTTCAAGATGCAAAATAGAGTTTCATAGAGGCAGGATCAGGGTATAAGATAATCCCTTTCTTGTTGAGAGGGAGTGATGAAAATGCAACAATAAAATCATAATTTAATTTTGTCCTTGAATTAAATTGGGAATAAAATTGTAATTCCACATTTCATGATAGCATATATTACTTAACTAAGCTAATTTTACTTAGATGGCTTAGTTAATTCGAGTTTAGGGTCTAACTTTAGTCATGTAGAGTGTCTCCTACTTTATAGTATCCCTAGTTGACTTTATTTTAAGTTGTAATTAATTAATCCAGTTTAACTGAGTTAAAATCAGTTAAACTAGTTCCAATTGTTGGAGAAATTAATGGGAGGTCTAGTATTGTGGTATTGCTTGCAGTGTAGTTTGGTGCTACCTATAGTGATCAACTAGTAAACTAGAGACTCGCCCATAAATAACTCATGCATGTCAGATTCAAGAGTTACCCCATTGATATTGGAGTTCAGGGACAGTGTACTAGGAGTTGTATAATCATCTGAATTATACAGGTGGTGCATGCTTTCATAGGAAGGCCTATGAGGATTGTGAAACTCCAATTGAGGAATTTCCCTAATTAATAGGGGGCTAATTCCCAAGGAAATGGTGCGAGGAAATAGGGACTTGGGAAAGAAAAAAAATTGGTTAAGTATTGGCCTAGGTTTGTCTAGGAATTTGTGAGACAGATAGAGATAGTGCAGAGGTTGCACAGGCTTGAGCTAAGCATTGTAATCTTCTCATATTTTCTTACTAATGAAATATACAGATAGCAGGGGTTTTTAGTTGTGGATTCCCCTAGGAAATCATTGTGTAATGTGTTGATTGAATTCTTCCTCTTATATGCTTCATGATTTTCTGATCATTTAATTGTTTCTATTGATGAGTAGAATAGATTCAAGCCTATTGTTTTAGCATATTACAATTAGCAATTTGAATCTACAAGGAAATTCTACAAAGGATGTGATATTTTGATGCCCTATTTCACAAGAACTCACACAAACGAAAGATGTTATATCGATCTAATAATATGCTAGTTACAATGGTTGTATGACTATACTTAGTTCATGCATAGTGTCTTATCATTGCATGGTATTGTAGGTGCATTGCATATTGATTTTGCATAGATAACATCATTATATCAAACTAAATTAAGTGTATCTAGAGTAGAATTTCATTTTAATATAGGTTTAATTTTTCGTATGGATTTATTATTTGATAAAAAAAACATGGGCAATAAAAATACACCCACTATACAAGCTCCCACTAATTGTATTGTGATGTGCAGGATACAGTTCTACATCCTAGGAGATTGTTGGAGTTCTCATGAACTCTTTGTTTGAGTACATGGATCATGCACTCTACAGTGAGCTCATGTCCCACTTGGAGCCGGGTGTTACTCACTACAATTGGTTACCCCTAGGAGAACTTTTCTCCTAATCATCATCTTTTATTTGGAAACTAACAACCCCTGATAGCCACCTTGTAGATGATGTGATGTGCCACTTTATACATGTCTCCTACATCAATTTTATTTTTCGTCACCCTTTTTTCAAGAGCACATATTATAAGGTGGGAAATACAATCTAAAAGGTATTTTATTCATTGTTAGATTGGGTGCTTATGCTTGTTTTTCATTTGGGCATTTAGTATGGATTATTGGGTGACTTGGAAGAAGGAAGGTTTTTTACCTTAGTTTTTTTCCCTCACCTTAAAAGGGAGGGGTTAATATTCAATCCTAGTCCATTAGGACCTCCCCTATTGGCCCATGGCTTTATGGAGGACATTACTTGGGAAACCCCAATTGAGAGAGTGTGGTATTGTTTTCCCATTCCATACTTATCACTTCCCTCCATACATTGCAATCCCTATAGTCCATATCCCTTCTCTAGGTCCAAATTGTTATGGGTCCATTAGGTTATAGAACCCCATCCTCTTGTCCACGTATATGGGTTGGGCCTAGAAAGTTTTCCCCGAGAGGTTGATGCAGCTAAAAGAAAGTAAAATAATCTCATGGCCACAAGCAAAAAACGAAAGAAAAAGAAGATTATAAAATGTAAAATATGGTTGGTAAATTAACATTAGCACGTGGGAAAAATCCAAGCATGATCTCCACCCCTTATCATTATGGCCATCACCTAATTCGTAGGGCCAATGTTGACATGCCACATCATAAAATGAACCCTTGCATGTACCAACCCCTAGTGGGAAATGAATCGCCCCACCTTGGAAGGGGTATTCCATTGCTACAAATAATTCACAACATGCTTACATTTCCCAGAGATTCAAATAGTAATACAAATAAAAAAATCAAGAAAAGGAAAAATGAAAATAAGAGGTGTGGAAAATAAAGGTTGGGGTAACTCATGAAGACATAATTTCGTCCTTGAATCTTTATTTCTAGAATGTGGATTTCCTCATCATTGTTATCCCTTTGACCATTGCATATGGCCCTGAGACCAATTGTCCCATTTGTTACATCATTATTTACATGACACCTATTGATTGAGGGATGTACCAAGGGCATATATTTTCCCTTAGGGGTTGGGAACACCTAATAGGATTTTCCATTAGCCACTCCTACCTAGGGAGATAACACTATTACATGATCAAAGCCCCAAATTTGGAAGGGAAGCCTCATATGAAGTGTCAATTTTCCCTTGAATAATAAGCTTGGTCCACTTAGATGCACTAATTATTATTGTACCTAATGGTGAAGATGCAGCACTTGACATTGTGTGTGATCGGCAAGTGGTTTTCATCATGGGTTGGGCAACTTAACTAGGGCCAAAGTCCACTAGAGGAGAATTATTACACCCTACAAGTGAAGCATTGAGATCCATGGGACTCCTACCACTTCTAGAGCATCATTCCATACTAGGGTCACTTACAACACCCAAAAAGCCTTCACCTTTCCCCACATTATTCATGAGATGATGCATTCGAACCAATGTGCCCCATCCAATTAGTAGTGAGCACATGGTTTGGTAGTTGAAATGAGGCCTAGATGAGGTTTATCTCACCACTTGAGACATATCATGGCTAGCACCATCCTCTAAGCCCTCAACATTGGAGCAGAATCAGGCTATTCTATCACTAGGAGACCCATGAGACCCATTTTGTGCCACAAACACAAAACTGGGGTCCACATGATGATTTGCATGAAGCTCTAGGGGCCAACCCCCAAAGTGTGATTTTTTGAGCCCTCTTCACTCAATTTGGAACTAGAGGAATCTAATGCATGCTCTAAAGAGGCCTACACATGCATGGAATTAGCATTGTGTCCCTCTTGTGGGTCATTTATTATTATTTTACATTGGCTATGAGGTTGGCTTGTAACTTCACTTAGCATTTTCCCATTATATTATAACTTGGGTGGCTTTTAGATTAAAATTAGATATCATTGAACATGTATATATTGGAGACATATTATTTCATTTCTCCTCATCATCACATTTGGAGACTTCGGACCTCTTAGAGGAACTCGCATTTGTTTCTTTATGCCTATTGGAGATTCTTGGAATGAATTTTAATGTGTCGAAGCTAAATTTGGATTTTATTTGGAGCCATTCTTTGTAAAATGGATGGATATATTGCACGTTGTCTTGTAAGTGATTTTTGTTGAATATTATCATTTTAGATGTCTAATTTGTGCCTTAATTTGTTGAAAATAAATTTTGAAGGCTATCTAGATGAATGTTTCATATGTTACTTGGCATAACATGTAATGAATCTTCCCATTGGTGAATCTTTTTGAAGCTCTCCCAAGAAACTCCATTTATCACTGTGTGGCTAAATGATATAATTTTGGTAACTAAGGCAACACATTTTGGCCTCCTTAACAACGAATAAGGCTTATCTAGAGCACCCTTGACTCTATATTCCCAAAGGATAGGGCATTAGACCAATTCTTTGGTGATCAACCTTAAATTTCCTCGATAATTTTGTCTTCTCAAATTCAATCCTTTTAAGTCTAGGGAGAAAAAATATGGCTTGGAGCGAAATTTTAGGGAGGATATTTTTTGGTGATTTGAGAGACTAAACATCAAGAGATAGGTCTAGGCTACCTAACCTATCAATTTTTTGGGCATCCACTCAAATTGCATCCATAAAATCTCTTACCCTAGGTGTTGCCCTAAGAGGGAAACCCTAGTTTCCACTCCCTCAACTTGAGGACTTTCTTGAGGGTTTCATGAGCCTTGGAATAGTTTTTATCCTTATAAGAAACCCTTTCTCTTTGGCCTAGATCTTGTGAACACTTGTTTTCACTTAAAATTTCAAAACCCTAGGTCCTAAACCATAATTTCTAGGGATTTTCTTTTAGCGTGTTTTTCTTCCTTGAAGCCTTGAACCATTGTTGAGCCTCTCTCTTACATAAGCTCTACCTTGATCACTTTATGTCTTATACCTAACATATTTATTTTAAGTGATATCCCTCCTACCAGGACTCCCCCCATCGACAAACTTCAGTAAAGAGCAAGGGGTTTTCGTTGAGGTGACATTGGGCTTATACCCCATTGTTAGTACTTTGTCTAGCATTTGTCTTGTAGGGTTCCCTCTCCAAGGCCTACTAGGTTTTGTGGTAACATGACCTAAAATAATTTTATTGCATAAATAATTTTATTCATAAAATTCACCTAGTTGATTTACATTGTTGCATAATATTGGTTAGATGTCTTGTTTTAGTTAGTTGGTATATGCCTCATAATTTTCACATTTTAAAAATTAATCAAACCCTCAATTTATTTGTTATTTAAACTAATTTTGAGGGATAGATTGTATCGCATTGTAACTTGTTTACTAATGTAATTTTCAATCCTTTATGCCATTTTTACAACAATCATTGGTAATTTTCAAATTTCAGTGGTTTGTGGATTATTCTCCATGATATTGTAACTTGATAAACCCCATAAATCATCCTTATAACACTTTAAACCAAATATGGAATTTACTTTGAGTAACCACCTTACCCTTGACATGATTGATACAACTCATTGGTGGTGAATTGGGTAGATACTCTACCCAATAGGCCTTATACTTGATTATGTCTTATCTTAGGAGTCCATAGTACTACTAGGGAAGTCATCCTTGTGTTGAATCTATCCTTCACTAAAATGAGGAAAGTTGTTTCCTAAGTGACAATGCAAACACTTCTAATTTTCCACTACTCTTAGCACCTTGCGAAGGCTTTACACTAAAATGCTAGATTGTGTAATAACATTTCCAAGGCAAGTATAGACCTTGTTAAACTTATCATGATTAATAATGCACATAAATTATTAATTTCCATTAGTTATGTGTTCATGTGACCAACATTAACCCCAATATTATTCGTCATAGTAAATATACCTAAGTTATATTATACCATTGTGTGTGATAAACCAATATGCATGTAATATTAAAACATGACATCTACATCATATATATTTGGTAAGAAGATGCCACATATATGATGAAACTCAGTAAGGGTTTGAAACACGTCAATCCTAAAATAGTGATGTGATTTATCCAGAATAGTTTTGTTTTAATCATAATCATTGAAATTACACCTCAAGGAAATGATTAAAAAAATTCTTTTATTCAAGACCAAGTCATAGGGTTAACCATTCTTACTATATGTTGTCAATATCATTGGAGAACCACGTTACAACACCCAATACGCACACAATGTGTAAAAATAGTACTTTTATTTAGATGGTGAATTAAATAGGATGACCAACCAATGGAATTTTAACTATTTTACCCCTTTACCCTGCTTAGAATATTCATTCCTATCTTACTAAAACCTAATACACGCATGGCATTTTAACCTTATTCATATTTAACATTTCATAGAAAGTAAACATACACACCCATAAAATAGCTAGTTATAAATGTATAATCATTCTTAATATTCTAACATTTGACATTCTAATACCATAATACCCCCTTAATTGGTCATAATGTTTGAAATATTAACACATCCCTTCCAAGCTACCAAGTAAATATGTCCTAGAAATTCTCTATTGCACCATCTCAATGATGAATCATTGTTTAACATTAATCAATTTCAAAGTTGTGGTTTTGTAGATCTAAATGAATCTTATATCCAGCACATGTAATTGTATCCTACACCTATGCCTTGTATTATATAATTTACTAGTATCACGTGACACGATTATGTTGCTACCTACAACTATTCTAATTTGTGGCACGAGACCTTTAAGCTTTTTTTTCTGAATTCTAGATTCTGTGATCCATAATTAATTATGTCTTCAACTCAACACCTTATCTATTGAGAATTCAATAGGGAAATGAGTATGTTAATTCTCTTAATTTGATAATTGTTTTTGTTATATTTTACTTATTATCTTTGTTCATTATTATTCCAATGTGTAATACATCTAACAGATACCAAAACAATAAGATCAGTGACACAGTATATAAGATACAAGCTAGGACCAAAACCCTTATTCTTGAGGGGAAAACGCGTAAATCTCTTCTCTTCTTATAGATATTTCAATTGGTGAACACCATGACCTAGAGACTCAGACAAATACCCTCCAAGATCAAGTCTAGCATGGCCCCTGCTACAATATCTTCAACCTCCTAGTAGATTTAAAATATTGCTACCCAGCGATTGTTTCTGCTTCTCTAGGAAACTTCAATATACCTCTAATATCCCTCCTCTTGACTTCGCTTTCCTTATATTGAGTCTTAGGGCTAACAATATTCCCTAAGAGACCTTCGCTTTACTTCCCTTCTCTTCTATTTCCAATATCGAACCACAGAAGGTCCTGTTGACGGTGTTGGACCCGCCAATATCAGGGGATCACCGTGGTATGAAGTCCCAACTAGACCTCACATTGTTTGGTGTGGGAGTCCCATCCGATACAATGGCATGGTTTCCATTATCTTAAATATTTTCCTCAACTCTTGCTTGTCAACATAGGAGAGTGGTCTGCTTTGTCTTGTGAGAAGTGAGGTTCACGTGCCTAGTGATTGTAAGTGTCTCTTGTGTCAATGGTTCTTTCACCATAGAGGGAGAGGGTGGGAGTGAGTCCCAAGTCGGTTAGGAGAAGTCCCAACTCTACTAGGAACATGCAACACAACAGGACATGCACAGCTTCTGGTAGAACAATCCACACGGATGTGGAAGTCACAACACATAAGGGAAGATAACATGTATAACACTCAGTAGATTAGTCTGTGCGAGTACAACAGTTGTTACAGGAATTTTTATGTGAAATGTCTATCTAATGTCTGGGAGAGCAGTCTACATGAGCGAGACAACATTAACAGTATATACAACACATTTTCATTAACATATATGTATTACAACAAGTGAATTACTTCAAGTGTTAAACATAGGTTAAAGCAACATGTATTATAAGTGTTAATTAGTCATACAATAGTTACAATACATGTATGAAAATGTGTTGGCCTGTGAGCAGGCTTTTGAATTAATCGAAATCTCCAAGACACATCGTTACACCATACATCACTAACCTCCCATGCGGAGCATTGGAGCCACTACTTACTCTTCAAAGAAAATATTACAGGCTCTCAAGGCTATGTGTGAGGAGCTGAGGTGAAAAACTCCTTTGCATGTACAAATGAGGGGGTATTTATCGCCAACGGTGAAACTGAACCTTGTGGTTGTTCGACTACCCTCATGATTGTTTGACTTCCATGAATTTTCGACTTTACATGACTCTTCATACAACAAGTGGGTCTCTTCGACTTCCACGTTACATTACATTGATTGACAGTATGGCCCACAGTAGAAATGTGGACGACATGACTCATGACATGACTCAACATGATAGTGATGGTATATTCGTGTTGTTGTTGGTGTGCATGTGAAGCTGCAGTGTTGTTGGGTGATGGATGTCCTCATCGAGTATCACATATTCACCTCCGCATGGCAAAGTGCACAGAGTCTTCGATGGTCATCGATTTTATTGATGTTGCATTCACACATTGCTCCTTTCTTGTATGTTGGTAAGCTTGACAGGTTCGTTCATTCGCAAAAAGTGCATGTTCGTCCATTCATCCGTCTATAAACACATTTTTCATGTTTTCCCGTCCATCTGTCTGCAAGCACATCAGCACATCTCTTTTCATGCATTGTTTTCTCATCCATCCATCCGCAAACACATATTTTCATGATTGTCTATTTGTGAGCACATCTCTTTGCATGCATTGTTTGTTTGTCTGTTTGGAAAACCTATCCATATGCATGTTCTCCCTTCATTCATCCCATCCATCATCGCGCCATGTTTGTTTGTGTACCTGTACCTGTAGTCACTCATGATGAGATGACATCAAATCCAAAAACCTCCTATTCTACCCTGATACATGATCATTTTGGATGCAGGTGACCGAGAGAGGAGACAAGGTTGTGAGCTAGAATGGAGGCTCTGGGAACTGTGCAGGAGTCACTGGGTGATGAATATGGGAAATCCAAATCGACAGTGATTGTCTACGAGGTCTGGCTCAGCTGGAGGGCAAAAATGTTAGAGGAACATTTCGGGCTGCAAAACGGTTGGGCGGGCAAAATCTACACAATTTTCGAAACAAGCAGGCAGCAGGATCTTGGCAAAAAAAACTACGCAACTCCTGAGGGGAACTGGAAGTCATCAGCTAGTTCACTAGAAGCAAAAACTGTGCAATTCCTGGAGGGAACTGGCAATCAGTTGTGGGAGCTTGGAAACAAAAACTGCGCAATTCCTCAGCGGAACTGTTTGTCGGCTTCCGAGAGCTGATAGAAAGAAAAACTGAACTAATGTTGGGAAGCTATCCTGCTAGTCACCTCTGTGCAGTTTCTGAGTTGAGCAGATTGTTGGGCAACAGAGGACTTGCTCATGAAAACTGCACAATTTTATGGGTGAGCAGCCGGTCGACTGTCGAGAGTCTTGGATGTAAAAACTGCACAATCTTCTAAGGGAGACAGGGACGGGCACTTAGTGTCTATCTAGCCTGTTTGCACAACTTTCTCAGTCAACAGAGCAGGCAAGGTCTGCAGCCTCTGCGCAATTTTTTAGGGGAGTCAGTCCCGAGTTGGCTTCTTGGTCAAACTCTCTGGTTGACCAACAAGAAGGTTGATTGATTTGTTTGCGTACAATGAAACTTTAAATGGCTTGCTTGGGGCTTCTTCATTGTTCTGGGTAACAGTCAACTAAATCGACGATGGGGTGATGATCCAGCTGTCAGAGGGGAATTCGATCATCAGAACTTCAGCAAAGTGACTAAGTGTGTGAACAAGCGAGAGATTCATACGTTATCTTGCAAACACACACTTACATGCCTTGACGATGAGAAGACTCAAACCATCCAGACACACATGTTCAACATGATTGACCGACGGTGTAAGTGACAAGTTCGACACTTGTGATTGATCGTTGGTCAACTGTGACGACACTTGCATGATAGTGTATGTGACTCTGTGTGTGAGTACGACAGATTTTTAAATAGTGAACACAACGAGTACACATGAAGCGAAGACCCCGAGTATAACTAGAACATGGTCGCAAGCATGACATTGACATCAACATGCAAAACTTGGGTGAAATTATCAAGCAAGGTGGGTGCGAAGACTCACATGAGCTCACGGAGTGAACCCAAGTGTACGCAACCATTAAGCGAAACTGTCAAGGGAGGCTCTGAAATTGGGTGCAAGCCAAAATTTTGGAGGGTGGTTTTAGCCGCTACAACAGGTCCCACCGTAGAAACCCTAACTTCAATATTCCCAAGAGAGATAGATAAGGCCCAAAAATACTTCGACTTCCTCTTCTTCGCACTTCCTTCCTTCTTTAACTTATTCTTCTTCTGCTTCTTCACATATCAAGAGATGAGTAAGTGATGCAAATGTAGGACAAGTTCTTCTCTATATATAGGCTTCTTCAAGGGTGTGCGTAGCTCTTCATGTAGGTTGACTTGCCAGCTCTTTAGGCTGAATTGATCTTGGAGGTATTTTGACACTTTGAAGACAAAATATTTTTTTCCTTTACAATTTACGATGTGCCCATAAGGTCTTCAATATATGACAATGAATCTTATACCTAGGACAAACCAAGCACTCAATGGGTGCTTAACCTATAAAATAAAAGAACTTGAGCATGAAATGCATTCTCCAATAATAATAATAAATTCTTTTCATTTTATATTTACAAGAATACATTTCATACTTATGAAGACCGAACCTAGTTACACATTTTTCAACACTCCCTCTTAACTAGGGAGATATTCATAAGATGTACATGGTCATTCTCAATATGAAGAGATCTCATAAGAAGAGTTGGATTGGTAACCCATCTGTCTAGCATCATATTAACCAGCATTGTCATATAGCAAGGCCTTCACTAACAGCTCTATCTCTCCACAAGATCATAGCACAATGTTGGTGAGACCAGTGATGTATAGACACCATCATCATTGTCTCCCAAGGTACATACTCCACCCAGGTGTTCACAGAGTATGGCCTTCCATTGGATTATTATTATCTCGAGTAGCTAATCCTCAAAGAATATTGGTCCATGACTACTTTTATCTTGAATTCCTTACCACGTTCTCAAAGAGTATCGAATATCAGATGGTTACCCAATCCTCCATTCCTTCTTCCCAAGTGAAGACAATAATGTAGTGTTTATCTCTCCCTCTCAATTAGGGAGGAAAAATAAACTAAACCAAGATTGTCCCTTCAGTATACAAGCTTCTTATTCAGAAGTGATTTCGTCAATATGTCAGCTACATGTTCATTAGTGGATATACCATAGCTACAACACACCATTTTGTACTAGCTCTCGAATATAGTGATACTTGTTGTTGATGTGATTTTTATTTCCATGAAACACTGGATCCTCAAACAAATAGATGCAACTGGTATTATCACAAAGTATTATTGTAGGGTTCATCAGCCCTTTAAACAAGTCAGATAGTTGTTGGGTGTAGAGCCTGATTATCATCTTTATTTAGAGGTATTGCCACATTGGACCCCATTTTGTAATGTGGCAGCAATGCCGCCCATAAAATATACATTGCATGGAGGGTCCAGGTGGGGTGGTTGCAACCTTTGGGAGCCCCCCCCCTTTGGCAGGGGGATCGGGGGCAGCGTACCCAAAGCTAAAAATAGATGTAAAATTGCCTTGTAAAATGTTGTAATTTCATAGTCAATCTAGGTCGTTCATTAGGCGAAGATCTGACGATAGAAGTTATGTTTAGTTTAAGGTTTTTTCCTTAGAAGGCAACCCCTCGCTATATATGAGGGAATTTAATTACATCTATGTAGATATGTATTCTGAGTTAGAAAGAGAGAGGAGATTGTGTGAGAGTGAAGAGGGAATTACAGCGGATTTGTTGTAGGTTATACCTCTTTAGTTTGTTGGATAATATAAAAGGAAGGACTAGCTGTTTCTCCGTGGACGTAGCCCAAATTGGGTGAACCATGTATATATGTTTCTCTTGTTTTATGTGTTTATGTGTTTTATGTGTTTATATTTTTGCAAAATTTTATGTGTTCCATTGCTCTGTAATATATAATTTTATAACAATAGCAGCTTCCTTAACCATACTGCTTCTCTGCTTACTTCACATGATGCATATTCAGCCTCAACACTACTCAAATCAATGGTGTCTTGCTTTTTCCTCATCCATGACACCATGGAGGATCCTAGACTGAAACATCTTCCCATAGTGTTTCTACCATCTTGCTCACTGTCTCCCCAAACAGAATATGTATATCCAATTAATTGGACATCATTCCTTCTATCATATTTCAAACAGTAGTTGATGGTTCCTTGCAGATATCTCAGAATGTTTCTATCTAATTATCTTGCTTAGGCTCCAATTGGAATTGACTGAGTACATTTACTACAAAACATATGTCTGGTTGAGTATTCACCAAGTACATCAATGAGCCAACAAGTTTCCTATACCTGGAAGGATCCACAAAGATTGATTTGGAACTCCTTAGTCTTTTCAATTTTGTGATCATTAGAGTGGTCATAGGTTGACATTCCATCATGCTGAACTTCTTTAGAATCTCAATCACATACTTTCCTTGACCCAAATAGATTTTATTCGGTCCTTGTCAGACTTCTAGTCCCAAATAGTAATGCATCAGCCCAAGATCCTTCATGTCAAATTCTAGTGCCAGTTGCTTCTTACATTCCTCAATTTGACCTTCTACATATGTCAAGAGAAGATCATCTACATACATAATAATAATTACAGGTTCATTATTTACAATCTTAATATAAAAGTTCAAGTCAGCGAAACTTTTTGTGAAGCCTATTCTCTGTAGGTACGCATCCATTCAAGCATAACATTCCATTGGTGCTTCCTTGAGGCCATATAATGTTTTCTTCAATCTGAAAACTTATGCCTTCCTACCTTTGACTTCAAATCCCAAGGGTTGTTCTATATAGACTTCTTCATATATGGTGCCATTCAGAAACGCAGCCTTGGCATCCATTTGGTGGATGTTCCATCCCATCGATGTTTTCAAAGATATTAATGATTGAAATGCTATATAACTTGTTGTTGGAGCGAATGTCTCTTCATATTTGATGCCTTCAATTTGAGAGAAAACTCTAGCCACGAATCTTGCTTTATACGTATCTATACTTCCATCAAATGCATGCTTGATCTTATAGATCCACCTGGAAGTGACCATGGATTTATCTTCGAGCCTAGGCACGATCTCCTGGAATCCATTCTTCATTATAGATTGATACTCTTCATTCATGGAATCCTTCAATTCTCGATTTTCTACAGCCTCTTCAAAGGTGCATCGTCTGATTCTATTAATTTTGTCATGTATGTAGCATGCCCAGAACATTTCTTGGGTCTCTTACTTTCTCTAAATGATCCTTCTACTTCCCCATGACCTTCTGCATCAAGTAGTGTGGATTTCAACCAATTAAGTATTTTCCTTGTTTCTGGAATGACGACAGGTTGAATAGGTTCACTAGGCCCTTCTTATTTATGGTGTGATTCTTCTCCTTCCATGTCAATTTCCTCCTCAAATATAGGAAGTTATTCATAATCAGAATCTATAGAAAGTCCTTTTGACTTCTTGAATGTTATACTCTCATCAAATATGACATCACGACTAACTTCAAAGTGATGTCCATATTTCGTATAGATTCTATAATATTTTGATGAGTTACTATACCCAACAAACATACCCTTCATACCAGAAGGCTCCAGCTTCTTTCTTTTGTCCTTTAGTATATGAATATACATAAGACACCCAAAGATCCAAAGATGATCTACAGATGGATTCTTTCTAATAAACACTATTCTGGAGTCTTTTTATCTAGATATTTGTGAGGACATCAATTTTGAATGTAGACTATTGTTTTTGTTGCCTCTCCCCACAAAACTTTAGGTATATCTTGATCATGCAACATTGTGTTTACACTTTCTTCAATAGATCTATTATTTCTTTCTGTGACTCCATTTTGTTCGAGATTGTATGGGATTATTAGCTCCCTCTTAATCACAAAATCATTACAGGATGCTATAATCTCTTTGGAATTATATTATCCTCCATTATCAGATCTTAGTAACTTGATTCTTCTTTCTATAAGGTTCTCTACTTCAACCTTGAATTGTTGAAATTTTGTAAAAACCTCATCCTTGGTTTTCATTAAGTAAACCCAAGTATTTCTTAAATGATCATCTATGAATGTGACATATTATAGATGGCCTCCAAGTGATTTTGGATTCATATGGCCACACACATCAAAGTGAATGAGATCCAAAATTTCTTTCGACCGTGAAGCATTGCTTCCAAATGGTCTCTTGGTATTCTTTCCCAATGCACATCCTTTGCAGACACCTTCATGGTCTTCTTTTATATTCTATATTCCATAAATTATGGAACTTAAAGCTGGAATTATTTTGAAATGTATATGACCAAACCTTCAATGCCAAAGTTCACATGGACTAATCTTAGTGTGAACTAGGGCTTGGTTTACAGGAGATATTAATCTGTAAAGCCTTCCTTCTTGAATACCAATAACTTTAGCTTGATCTATGCTTGAGTCTTTTCCCCAAACAACTACTTTTCCATTAATCAAGGTTACTCTATCTCCTTCATCTTCTAAACTTGAAATGGTAAGTAAATTATTGTGCAAACCTAGAACAAATAGAATGTTTTTGAGGTGGATTTTTCTTCCATATTCGAGTTTTACGGAAGTTGATATAATTCCTTCACATGATAACTTTTGTTGTCTGCAAGTTCCACAATGTAATCGAGTTTTCCTTTTGATAAGGTCTTCAATCGATTGGAGTGGCCATTCATGTGCCTTTATGCACCACTATCAATTACCCATATGTCTTCGTTTTGGAACGTACCAAATAGAGTCGAGAAGAGACCTTCATCCTTTTCATTGATTGATGCCTTTTTTGAAGAGAATAAGAAACTCCATGCTTCCTTGATACATTTCTTGATATGGCTTGAAATTTTCTTGATTACCTTTTCCATTGTAAAGGAGATATTTATGATGCCCTTATAGAACCAAAGCTATAATACCATGTTGAGAATTCAATAGGGCAATGAATATGTTAATTCTCTTAACTTGATAATTGTTTGTGTTATCTTTTACTTATCAGGTTTGTTCTTTATTATTCCAATGTGAAATACATCAAAACGCTACGAAAATAATAATAAAATTTACAGTATATAAGTTGCAAGCCAAGGCCAAAACCCACCTCATGTGGGTAAAACCCATAAATCTCTTCTATTCTTATAGATCTTTCAATTGACGAACACCAAGACATAGGGACTCAGACAAATACCCTCCAAGATCAAGTCTACCATGGCCTCCTACTGCAATATCTTAGAATTCCTAGTAGATCTAAAATATTTCTCCCTAGAAACTACTACAACTGATTTTACTTCTCTAGGAGACTTCTATCTCCCTCTAATAGCCTTCCTCTTGACTTTGATTTCATTTTCGTGAGTCTTAGGGCTAATAACATGGCCTAAGAGACCTTTGCTTTCCTTCCCTTCTCTTCTGCTTCCAAGATTGAACCATAGAAGGTACCAGCATAGAAACCCTAAATTTGATCTTCCCAAGAGAGATAGATAAGGCCCAGAAACACTTTGAATTTTTTGACTTCCTCTTCTTCGCACTTCCTTCTTCGACTTCTTCTTATTCTTCTTCACATATCAAGAGATGATCGAGTGATGGAAATGCAGGATGATTTCTTCTCTATATAGAGGCTTCTTCAAGGGTGGACATGGCTCTTCATGTAGCCTGAATTGACATCTCTTTAGGCCAACTTGACCTTTGAGGCATTTTGACACTTTAAACACAAAATATATTTTTCTTTACAATTTACGATGTGCCCATATCGTCTTCAATTTTGAAGAATCTAGGGTAGTTAGCATTAGATAGATTATTCTATACTTGTTAATAGTTTGTGAAGTGATTTTATTATTTAGCTTGTCTTGATCTTCTTCTTATTCTGAGTGTGTATGTTTACTTCATCAAACTGCTACCAAATCAAAAGACAAGAAAACGAGAAGTTTGCATTATGCCAAGGCCAAAACCCCTCCCTCTTGGAGAGGAAAAACTGCACATAATTCTTCTTATAAATATTCTAATGATGAACACCAAGACAATTATACTTGACCCTATATGCCACTCCAAGACCAAGACACCAATCCTCTTCCTTTGTTACTACTGAGATCGTCTTCATAATTGTTGTTTCACTGTGGTCATCATTATTTCATTAAAGTAGTACCATTGTTGCACCTTCATCTAGATGATTGTTGCATCTTCACTGAGATCATCACCATGTCAACTAGGTCTCTATATTGACCTTGTCTTCATCAAGAACATGATTGTATCTGCATGATTACTTCTATGAGAGTATAGTTGTACTTAGAATGTATGCCAAGATAGATAACATTACTATAGGATCACCAAGGTTCTTATCAATACAATGAGACTGTGACTGTGAGTATGTCAAGAGTGCATTATCCTCTTCATAACAGATATGTCGAGACTGTGTGTGCTACTGTGGGATCATCATGATCCTTAACCATGCCAAGACATTAATACTGAGATCCTTCTCATCACATATATGCAAATAAAGTTGATATCCATTGAGACTATGATAGTATTCTTCCTACACCGAGATCTTCCTACATGGAGACTATTTCAGAGACATCCGAAAATGTGTCCGTCTGTAATGCAGATTGTAGACCCTTATATTTGTCCAAGATTTCAAAGATGCGAGTTGCAGAGAGATGTACGAAATTACTTCACTGTAATTCTGAACTTACACACCTATTTATAGTGGTTTGACCCACATATTAATCTGACCTGTTAGTGTGAATAGATGTGTCTCTATTTGCAAGCCAACGTGACTTTTCTTTAGTTCATTTGTTGGTAGAATTCATCTAGAGGATTGTGCTTGTCTTGGAGGGTTGTTCTAGACATTCGGTTTGACCCATATACATTACATAGGCTCGAGAAGAGATATTCAATTTTCTTTTGAATCTTTGACTTTCCTAGACCTATGGAATGAGAAAAAAACCCATTCATATCATTTATAAAAATAATAATTCTTTTTATTTACAAGTACAAAGATCAAAATTAAATTGACAAATACCGAACCTAGTTACCCTTTTCTTCAACACTCCCTCTTAATTAGGGAGGTATTTACAATGGTACTTGGTTATTCTCAATCTGAAAAATTTCTCATAAGAAGAATCAGATTGGTAATCCCATCTATATAGCATTATACCAATCAGCATTGTCATAGTGCAAGTCCTTGACTAATAGCTCCATCTCTCCATGAGACCATGAGCTACAATGCTGGTAAGACCAATGATTTATAGACACCTTCATCATTGTCTCTCAAGGTACATACCTACCTGGGTGTTCACTAAGTATGACCTTCTAGGACTATTCTTATCTTGGCTTCCCAACCCTCAAATAATAGCATTCCTCTTGCCTACTCTTATCTTGGATGCCCTACACATCCTCAAAGAGTGTCGGATGCTAAATGATTGCCCAAACCTCCCATTCTCTCTTCCCAAGTGAAGACAAGAATGTTGTGTCTATCATGTGTCTAAATTTCCATTCATGGCCTTCATCTAGACTTATGATTGTCAGTCCTGATCTATTGCATAACACATGACATGGAAAACACAATTGTCACTCCTTTGTAATCAGGGGTGATCTTAATTCAAAATCCCTCTTGATCAAGGACTTGTCAAAGCTCCCTCTTAGCTAGGGACTCTTCTATATATCAACAACTTTTTATTTGTGGGTCTTTAAGTTGCTTGATCAACTTCTCTCCTTGATGTCATGAAATTTAGTTGAGCTTCTTCCTTGTAGGGAAACAACCATCGATCACTTTCCTTCTTATTCCATCATATCATTCCTTTCTTCATGGAAAGTGGCCTTCTTGGTACATATCTAGAACCTTCTTCATATGGCTACTTATTTTCTCCCATGCTTCTTTCAGGAGTTTCCATCCATCGCATGAATGTTGGTTGCACTTGTACTTGCAAGTCTTGTTCTAGTAGCCTGCATGAACTCATCCAGATACTATTCAAGAAATTGAAACACTATATTAAATTAAATCATACCTTACTATATGGCTCCCCATTATGAAATATTCTTATAGGTATTAGCATCTTGCACACATATTGTCACATCTCCCAAATATATCCATTATCAAGGGTCTTCATTCTTTTTCAGACTTTCATCGGAGTCTTCATATCTTTTTGAGAGATTTCCTAGTCAAATATTCTTGGTCTTTTGGATTTTGATTGCCTTCATCATGGTTGCATATCTCACGATCTCTTCCTTCCTCACACATTCCATAGATTTCAATTAGAGTTTATTTATTGTATTCAAACACCTCACACTTCGTATGAGGACATATTATGTTGATTTCATCTAGTGTGGCTTATGCCTTCCTTCATATTTTCAAAGGAAGAGATCCTTTTTTTTTATCATGCTTTTTAAGATATAAGCAAGGATCCATATTACCTGAAACCATATGACATGACATTATAATATCAAACACAAGCATACATACCTTATCTTACCTTCAGGTCATCGAGGCTTCTTCCAGCAGCTTTGAAAAGATCTTCAATCCCTTGATTTGCTTCATGTCATATCATCATCTCATGGATTCCATACGTTGGATTTCTTGTTCCAACACTTGCTTCTTCTCTATATTAGTGAACCCTACAATGAGGATTCCATCAGAGAATTTTGAGGATCTTGTATATCCCCAAATGGAAGATGTTTCCTTTTTGACTTGATGTATGATGAGCCTTAAATGACTTCTTTCTTTCCTTTAATGTTCAATGACATTCCCAAGAGCTATATCCTTCATGTTTGACTACCATGGATTTTGTCCTTTGTGTCCTTCATGATTTCCATGGTGATGTCACGAGCTCTTTCTTCTAATGATTTCATGATGCTATGATGTATCTTATTATCATTTCCATATCTTATAACACAAGATATAGGAGCTTATGATAGGATCCTTTTGTGAGGGATAATATCTTACTCATAGGAGAGATTTGATACTCCTTTCCTTAGCCCTTTTCTTTAGCTTCCTCCATCTTTCAGTGATATGAGCTTCCAAAACATTTCTATAGCATTGAATCTTAACTATACTTATTTTTGTCTTTGCTTGAGGACCAACCTTGCCTTTCCTTTTGCACAAGGTTGAATTCTTGTATCCTTTAATACTATAGACTGCAACTTGTCTTTCTCTATCTAGCATAGAGATCACAAATTTTCGGGTGAGGTAACCTTGTTTGTTCATTGATATTTGCTACCTTTCTCATCAATGATGACTACCTTCTTATCATCTTTCCTAGATCTTCATGAAGCTATTCCTTCATTATTTGATACCTTTACTATTGTGTAGGTCTAAGGGACCTCCTTTACTTTAATTTCCGAGAGTATATTTAGCATTTCATATATTTATCTTTATGTCTCCTCTTCTGCTATTTAGGTATGAGAGGAATTTTGAGTAATATCATATGAATCTTATGAATCTCTTGATGGATTAAAAAAATTATTGTCCTTCATAGACCTTCATAGACCTTTCATAGATATCAATGAATTCTCTTTTCTATGAGGATTATGACAATCCTCTTTATTCTATGCAAGGACTTTCGATTATCTAACCGATTTATAAATCCCTTTGCAATCATGAAATCTTTTAACCAAATCTGATTATAAATTTGAAAGATACTTACTTGGTGTGTGAAGAGGAGATCTTCACCTTGATGCTTCTTTTGCTTGAGCTTCCCGTCATTAGTATCCTTTCATCACGACTTCCTTGGAGGCCTTCTAGCACCATGACATTAAGTGTTCTTGACATCACCAAGACTACTTCATGACCTTCCCAATTCATTTTAAGGTACTTTTGACTTCAACATATTGTTGACATGTTAGTGATACTATGTTCTGATCCGAGAACCATGTTATTGAGATCATAATCATAGACATAATTCGAAATTGTAAAAATTATATTGATATGGCACTGCATAGTGATGTCTATGTGCATTGTGTAAAGAGGCAATATATTGAGAGCCCAAACTTGTCAATGAATAATAGAACTAAATTGTGGGTGGCACTGTATAGATAGACTATCTCATCACCAAAAGTGCCTTGACGTAATAACTATACTGAGACAGTGATGTAATCATGGATTGTGAGAGGTATTCCTCGGATTACTTCTA
>APFE030232125.1:0-14903 GCA_000404065.3 Pinus taeda | reverse complement strand
TATTAAAGATGAGCACTGTGGAAAATCCGATCTCCTCTCAAAAACAACCACACCACAGTAACCTGCAATCCAAAATATTATTGTTAATATATTAATACTAGTATAATATATATTAATATTATTGTTAATATATTAGTATTAGTATTATCATTAATGTTAGTATTACTATTAACATTGATATTAATGTGTGCCTCTTACTCGCAAATATGTTTACAATTTAAATACCCATGCCCATTAAAATACGTGTCTTACGATGCAGTAGAACTTTTGAGGCCGTAGTCATACCACACCCTAAAACTTATTTAGGTTTAATTTTTGTGTTAATATAATATGACATAGTTTTGATGTTTATGTCATCTAATAAAAACTGGTATATATATTATGAAATTTTGTAGCCATAGTTGTAACCCACCCTAAAATGGTTGCTACGTACATATATTATAGATATATTCTAGAATGATTGTTGGAGCTTTAGAGGCGTAACTGCAACATGTAGCCACCCTCTCTCTCCTTTGAGATAAGATACCATTGCCCGAGCTAGTTTATTTCTATTTCATATGTAAGCATATTTCAATTCTTTGATATTAATGACATGAAGTTTTATTTCTTCTTCAACTCTATGTTTATGTTTATATTTTTATTTTATTACATTCCTGCATAAGTTTTGATCATCATAACATGCACTAGGAGTAAAATCACTCCTCCCTAGGACCACTACAAGCACATGTCATAGTCTAAGATGCTAAGTTGTTGTATTGAGGGATTCTTTCTTAGAGAGTGCAATACTTGGAGTTTGTTTTGAATTAGCACATGGCGAGGAGAATTAAAGCTTGGGTCCTCTTTTAGAGAGCACAAAACCATGTCACGAGGAGTGCTTGAAATGTTGATCCTTAGCTTAAACACCACAAAACTTTGGAGGTGGCTTCCAACAACCACATATAAGTTATTGTAGTGGTTGTATATGTGTCTACTTAAAATTTTTTTATAATATTTTTGAAGGGAAGGGAGTGGGAGATGGAGCGGTAGAGAGAGGGGGAGATGGGGAGGGGCAAGGAATGGGGAGAGGGAGGGAGGGGAGATAAGGGCAGGGAGAGACAAAGGGGGAGGGATGGGGAGAGAGAGGGACAGAGAGACCAAGAGGGAGGGTGAGAGAGAAGGGGTGGGAGGGAAGGGAGATAGGGAGAGAGAGAGGAGGAGAGAAAGAGGAGGATAAAGAGATGGGGGAGAGAGGAGGATAAGGTCAGTGAGAGGAAAAGGGAGAGAGAGAGGGGGGGAAAGGGGGAGATAGGGAGATAGTCGGAGAGATAGAGAGAGAGGGAGACAGAGGGAGCGAGAGACTGAAGCCGTGGTAGGGGGAGTGATAGGAGGGGTAGAGAAGGGGAAGACCTTAATAAAGTTTTATAAACCCTAAACCTTAGACCTTAAAACCTAAGTTCCAAACCCTAAACCTTAAACCCTAAACCCTATAAACTAAATCATAAACCGTAGGCATTTTAGAACATTTTTAAAAGCGTTTTGTAACTTTTATTTAAGTGTTTATTGAAATAATTTAAAAATTTGTTGTAAAAATTAAAACATAGACCCTAAAACCTAAACCATAAACCATAAAACCCGAGCCCTAAATCCTAAACCATAAACCCTAAGGATTTTATAAGATTTCAAGAAGAATTTTGTAACTTTTATTTAAGTGTTTATTAAAAGAATTTACTAAAGTGTTACAAACCCTAAAGCATAAATGCAAAATCCTAAACCCTAAATACAAAATAATAAACCCTAAACCCTAAATCCCAAACCCCAAATCCTAAACCCTAAACTATAAACACTAAATGCTAAGCATTTTATAACATTTCAAAAATTGTTTTGTAACTTTTATTTAAGTGTATCTTAAAATAATTTACCAAAATGTTGTAGACCCTAAACCCTCAACCCTCAGAATTTTATAACATTTTAAAAATAATTTTGTAACTTTGATTCAAGTGTTTATTAAAAGAATTTACTAAAGTGTTATAAACCCTTAATCTTAAATTGTAAACCACAAGCCCTAAACCCTAACCACTAAACCCTAAACACTAAACTAGAAACCCTAAACTCTAAAATCGAAATGCCAAACCATAAACCCTAAATGCTAAACCCTAATAATTTTATAGCATTTTAAAAAACATATTGTAACTTCTATTTAAGTGTTTATTAAAATCATTTACTGAAGTCTTATAAAGGCTATATTGGTAACCTAAACCCTAAGTAATTTATAACATTTTAAAAAGTGTTTTTAAACTTTTATTTAAGTGTTTATTATAATAATTTACTGAAGTCTTATAAACCCTAAACCCTAAACCCTAAACCCTAATCCACAAACCATAAACCCTATAACTTAAACCCTAAATCATAAACCCTAACAATTTCATAGCATTTTAAAAAATGTTTTGTAACTTTTTTTTATGTGTTTATTAAAAGAATTTACTAAAGTTTTATAAACATTAAACCATAATACCTAAAACCTAAACCCTAATTAATTTTTAACATTTCAAGGAGCTTTTTGTAACTTTTATTTAAGTTTATATTAAAAACATTTACTAAAGTGTTATAAACCCTAATCCCTAAACGCTAAAGCCCAAGAATTTTATGACATTTCAAAAACTTTTTGTAACTTTTATTTAAGTACTTCTTAAAAGAATTTTATGAGTATATATAATAAGGGAAGAGCACACTTGGGTATGTGAGTTTAGGAGGGAGAAAATTGTGGTACACAAGATACATAGACCTTTGTTTTTCCACACTTCTCCATAAACCTCTTTTCTTTTATTTTTTTCTCTCCTAACTCCTCGAGGCTCAATAGGATGAATTCATTACATGTAAGATGTGGCATCAGATACCCACTTAAGGTGGGGTGGTTCATTTCTGCATCCTAAGCCCTAAACCGTAAAACCTTAACCCTAAACCCCAAACCCTAAATCCCAAATCCTAAACACTAAACCCTAAGAATTTTAGAACATTTTAAAATGTGTTTTCTATCATTTATTAAATCAATTATTAAGGTGTTATAAACCCTAAACCAAGAACCCTAAACCCCAAACCCTAAACCCTAAATTGAAAATCTTAAAACTTAAACTGGAGGCATTTTATAAAGTGTTATAAACCCTAAACCATAAACCTTAATCCCTAAAGCTTAAACCACAAATTCTTAATCCTAAACCCTAAACTCTAAACCATAAACCCCTAACCCTAAACACTAAACTGTAAACCCTAAACCCCTAACCCTAAACCCTAAGTAAACCCTAAACCCTAAACCATAAACCCCTAACCCTAAACCCTAAACCCTAAACCCTAAATTCTTAATCCACATGTCCATGTCACACCCTCATAATTTAGAAAATGGGAAAGATAATAATTACTTCAATGCAAATCCTTACATTATCTTTGTTGATTGTGTTGGGAATATGGGCATCCATCACTAGTCACCCAATACAATCTATGTGATAAGAAAAAAATATCGTGTCACAATTCTATATATATATATTCATTCTACATTGTATTTAATAAAAAAACTAAAAATCATTATTAAGGTATAAATGATTTAATGCAATTTCATAAGCACGGTAAATTTTTAATTATCATTTGCTAAAAATCTATTTTAAGAAAAGTTTAACCACCTTATTTAGATATACAAGAAAGTTAGTAGTTACAATTCCATTCACTGATGTAGTGGGGATGATGAAAATATGTTGGTATCTTTCAATTTAAACTATAATATGAAAATGATTAATTAAAAAAATGATTAACATGGCCAATTCCAATAATGGAATGCCTATTGGTATAAAAATTAAAACTAAAGGGATGCCTATTAGTATGCTAGTTAAAAATAATAATACTTTTATAGTAAGTTGTAGTTTTTTTTATATATTTGAAAAATATATTTTATTTATTTTCTTCATATTTCACAAATTGAAAATTAAAATTATTTTAAAATAAACGATAAAAAACAAAATGCAAAAATGTTTATCAATAAATAAAATTTATAATACCTTATATCCTACATTAAAATAAATCAATATATATTAAACAAATAAAATTATATTAATTATATTTATATTAAAAAGAAATAAATAAATAAAAACAAAAAACCATTAAAAAAATAAAACAAAAACAAATCAACAAAACAACAACCCTCCAATAAAACACAATACCATAAAATCAAGAACTAGTCGTTGAAATAAAGAAAAAAGTCTAAGAAAAAGCAATTAAGAAAGATTCTAAGCACAAAATTAAGAAAGAAAAATTTAAAAAAAAAAAACAAAAAACATAAAAAGAAAAAGAAAAAATGGAATGAATGGCAGTGATTATAATAAAGCTAAAACATTCTGTGTGTGTTTGGATGAGGATGAAGCTAGCAACATTCATGGTTAGTCTTTCGCCCATTTTAAGCATTTGTGTTTATTTGGTCAAGCGATATAATATTCTGAGAGTTGAGAATAAAATCAACAGTAAGAGTAATATCAACAGTAAGAGTAATGTATTTCGTCAAGAAATAGAATATTCCTGGAGAGTTGAGAGTTACATCAACATTAATCAAAAGCTTGAGAGTTAAATTCGTTGATCTCTTTAGATAGTCTAGGCCTCCTATATTACAATAGGTACTTCATGCACAATGGCCCGAATTGCAAATATCCTCCCTAAACTTTATTAAATTGTTTTTACAAATGTTGTATGTATGTAGAGGATTAAATAGTTTCTCTATTATTAGTTTCATTTATTATTTTTTTTGTTTTTTCTACTAAATTTATTATTATGTTTTTTTTTTTTTATTCATTTATGTTCAAGGCTAATGTTTGTTGATTTTCTCTTTATTGTCAATTACTTCCTTGATATATTATATCCTAGTTTTAATTTGTTTAAATAGATGGTTGATAAATTAAAAGTAGAAAGGTTGAAAAATATGGTTTTATTTAATTTTTTGTATTCGTATTAAAGTCTTAAAAAACATAAACCCTTAACTCTAAACCCTAGCCAATCTATTACATTTTAACAAGTGTTTTTTTTTATTTAATTTTATTTATAATAAAACAAGCCTTAAAACCCTACCCCGTATTTTATAGCAGTCTTAAAATATTTTTTTAACTTCACAGTCTTTACAAAATTTACCAAGGGTTATAAATTCATAATTGCAAAATCGTTTTAGTACATTTTATTATTTTGAGCGATAATATTTTTATTCTATATATTATTATTAATATTAAATAAATTATTATGAATAATCCCTTGGGTATATACTGTTCATCTTTTAGGTTTATTGATGCATTGGGTTTATAATATCAATCAATTTGTTTAATATTATTGATTCTTTTATTAACAATATAATCATTAGTGTTTATAATCGTTTGGTTTTAAAAATCCCTAGGTTTTATATTATTACTCACTAGAATTCATAATCCAAAAAGTTAATAATATTAATACCTTAGATTTATAGTAATGATACGGTTTAAAAAATAAATAATAATAATAACAATTATTTTTAAAAATAAATAATAATAATAGGAATTATTTTCAATAATACAATATAATATAATTATTATTTTTATAATATTACTTTTATTATATCTATCTATCATTATCAATATTAATATGGATGTTAAATATATATGCCTATTGGGTTATTTCAACTACATTTACTAATATGTTTATGTATGTTATTGGTATAGCTTACCATTGTGTATTAACCACATTTATTAATGTGGTTGTGCTTTACAGCCCCTTCGGTTTATAATATGAAAAATATGTTGCAATTTCTAATCTTTTGTGAGTTTATAATATTATTATAAGTCTATAATATAGTATATATTAAGTTGTACTATGTGTCTCAACCACATTTAATAATGTGTTTTTGCTAGTTGTGAAAACTAACAACTACTCCTTTATAACTTTACAATAAAAGGTGGATCAACATATGGAACTGATTCTATTATTCTTACAATAATTTGTAATTTATTATTTCTATTATTGACCATATTAGAATTATAGCTACTTTAAAATTTTTGAATTTAAGAAATTATTTAATATGATTCAACATCTACTTTCAATTTCTTCATCTACTTTGCAATTTATTGTAATACATATTTATTTCTATTTAGTATATTGTAATACTATATTAGAAATTTATTTTATTATAAAGAAATATTTTAATATATTCTAATAATTTAAATTTAAAATAATTTTCCTAACATAATCTAATTACACTATACTTTTTTTTGGCTATCTCAATTTTATCATGATGATAACTACCATTAATTCTTACTATAAATAATAATATTAATGGTTTACTCTTATCAATACTTACAAATTCTACCTTATATTAGTTAACTAACATAACTACATTAATAAATGTGTTTCATATAATGCTAACTTATTTCAATGTATCATTACACATATTATAATTATTAGAGGTGATATTATAGTGATACTTTGTTCACCTAATTAATAAACAACAACATTTTAAATTCTCTGGTACTATAAAAATGCAAACATAATTCTTGAAACTAAATGAAACTTTTTATTTTTTATTTTTTTCCATGAGAAAAACTAAACATTCTTACATTAGTCATAAAATGTCTTACATGATCTTAGTACATGATCTAGTCAATATGATTGTCTTTTGTACAACAACATACCCCTCATTTTCTCTTAATTAACTACATTTAATATCTCATCAAATTTGAAAGAGAAAAATTTAATTTTAAACATTTCTACAAGATTTCACATGTTACAATTTAACTAATCTGCGTTATACTTTGGATGGCATCACTTATATTTGTTTGAATTTCCGATCAAATTGAATGATACACATTATAAGTGAGATAAGAAAATTAATGTAGTTCTTCGCCTTATGCAATTGCAGCTAGAGAATATGAAGACAAATTACTTGTTCCTATGTCTTGTGAATGCTACTCAATATTATATTGAAATAACTATTTTCCACTCAATTTATGCACAACTTTGCAGGCTTACTAGTTTTGTTTCTTGTAAATCCCACTTAATATTATACTCGTGAAAGGTGTCTACTGAAATTCTTTGCAATTTTGCGGACTTCGTATTATATTGAAGTTATATTGAAGCAAGAGGTTTACTCAAATTCTGTGCAATTATATGGGTTTCTGCTGAAATTGTTTGCAATTTTGAGGACTTCTCATTATAATGAAGTCATATTAAAGCAAGAGGTTTACTTAAATTCTATGCACTTATATGGGCCTCCTACCTAGAATATGAATACACTATGATTTTTTTCTCACACTAATGAATCACATGTGTAGAGTGTCATGATGTAAGCTAGGTCCCTCGGGTCCTTCATTAGTGAACGGATAGTAATTGTGCATCCATGGAGATCAAAGATATCATGTCACAATGTAAGTTAGGTCACTGAGGTTCCTCATTAGTGAACTGATAGTAGTTGTGCATTGGTAGAGATGAGATATCTGCCCATAGACCTCACACATTCCAAGCTCACGCTCAAAATTCTTAAATAAAATACTGTATTTACTAAGTATCAAAAATTCCACCTTAAATTCAAATTGAAATTGAACCACATTCCAAAATCATATGACCAAAAAAGGCGTGTTCCATGATGATTTCATAAAATACGTACTATTTACCATTTACTTAAACAAAGAAATTCAAGCACATTCCAAATTTGAGTGAACGTTCCAAATTTGCTTCTTGAAAAGAATCTAAATGTTTTACCCAACTGCTTTGGATAAGAATTTCAAGAAAAGCATATCACGTGTGATCTTCTCTCTTGAAAAGAATCTCAATGTTTTACCCAACTGCTTTGCACGAGAATTTCAAGAAAAACATATAAAGCGTTTTCGTCATACATGCTGATCCGCTCCTTTAACGATCACAGGTTTTTTGAAATACACGAGGGATGGCCTCGAAATAAATGAAGTTGTTATTGAAAGTAAAGAAATAAATAGCATCAATTATATTGAATGCATGAACAACAAAAGCAAAAGACCACAACGGGCCTGCAACAGGATTAGGTTACCGACTATCAATGATTCCGTTTCAATTTGAACGTTGAACATTCCAATTTTGTGCCGACGTGCATAGATGACGTGGTTTCCAATTTTGACCGGACGTGAATAGATGACTTCTTGAAAAGAATCTCAATAAAATTTCAAGAAACGAATCTCATGCAATAGAATTTCAAGAAACGAATCTCAGACATCCGTTTAGACGTTGATCTGCTCCTTTAAACGATCATAATTTTTTGAAATACAGAGGGATGGCCTCGGATCCGCTCTTTCAACCGATCACAGTCCTTCTGAAATACACGAGGGATGGCCTGGGATCCGCTCCTTCAACCGATCACAGCTTTTTTGAAATACGGGAAGGATGGCCTAGCATTTGATGGAGTAGAGCCTAGATGTTTCATGATTTGCATTTGAAATAAAATGCCTTTTCGTCTTGCGTCGGATATTTGATTGTATTTGAAGTGGAAGTGCTTCCTGTTCTCAATGTATAAGTCTGTGATTCTATAGTTCGTGACTCTATGCCTTCGGTCTGTCCTCCTGTTTTGTTAGAAAGGATGTTATTTAAATCTGAATTCGACTAAGAAGATCCTAGAATGAATGAATGGAAGCCGACACAGTATGCATGGAGTCGATCTCTCTACTAAATAAACACTCTAATGGGGAGAGGTGTCAGGCAAAGGTGGAATAAGGGGACAACAATCAGAGGGTGGTCTCAGAGTATGGGGAGATTTCTCCGAGTTACACATAAGGGGTGGATGGTTTGAATGGACCAAAGACTGGGGAATCAATGATATAGGTAGCAAGGGAGATATGGAGCAAGGAAAAATGGGAGGAGAGGAGCGTTGGGGAAAGAGGGAAGGTTCCAGAGGCGGGGAAGATACCACATTTTCAGGAAGACATGTGTCTGCCATGCCAATATTTGAGGATCGAGGGGAGGAGGATAAGGTGACATGTGAGGAGGATGTTGGGTGCCCATTCACATGAAAATCAATGGATGAGAGGTCAATTCTAGGTGAGTTATTTGAAAGAGTAGGTTGATGCTTCTATAAATTCTGACTCGATCCACCATTTCCACGGGCGTGTTGACCATCAACCTCCCGACCGACACCACCGCTTCCGCGAGTGTGCCCAACTTCAACCTTCCTTCTACTGAGTTGCCGAGGACATCAGGCCATGAGATGCCTTGTGTGATGACATATAAGAAAACGAAATGGAATTCTCTAGTAATCCAATCTCTGATGGGCATGGATCTGATCCCAGGCCAAATCTATGTGCGCAGGGAGTCCTCTAGAGAAGCCTAATTCTACCAGGATCCAAGCGACTGTTTTGTCGTGAGCCCCTAAACGCTTTGGATCAACGTATATGAACCTTCCAATAAAATTCCCAATGTCTGTCAAAACACTTCTGGCCCATAATTCACCGGGAAGCCTAGATAGATTTACCCATATCATTTTGTTCCTTGGAGTGTCCCTAAGAGGATTGAAAGCAATGTACCATGGGTGGAGGAAAAAGAAACTACATCCCCGAACCCATGGTATTTGGCAAATTTTATCCAAATCCTCTTGATGTAGGAAATTGAAAGTATAGCATGAGTTGGTAAGCCGACTAATCGTAGGAGTGTAGCCAAGAAACGTCTTCTAATGAGCATATAGCCATTCCCGCATCTTCGCTTCCTGAAGGTCGAAAAAATACCATCGTACCCCCAATGCACATCTTTTCAGACTAATCACTCAATCCTTAAGGATGCCATAAAAAAAATTAGAAGATTTCTTTGAGGAGAAGTCCTAATCGACCTGCTTCGATGCTTTGCCTTAGCTGCGAAAGGAGGAGTGTGATGTAATTCAGGGTGTGGATGAGCTACATTCTATATAAGTGGACGATCATTGTGAGGAGATTACACTTGGGTGTAAGTCGCGACAGGATGGGCAGAAGTTGCATGGGAGAAATATGACAAATGGATGCCGGGAGGGGGAATGTGGGATGGATCCTTATGTGCCTCGTTGGTAGTCAATATGGAGCCATGCAGGTGTGCCAATTAAGTGGCAAGGGTGGCCGCTAGAAATGCCTCATGCTACGATGTGGAAGATTTATATAGGTTAGAAAATTCCATTGGCCTAAGGGTAGGTGAGACATGAAAATTTTAAAGACAAGTCCAACTCAAAGTGGCATAAATTATGCCTTGTAGATTGACCACCAAGCTCACATAATTAAAGTCATGCCAATTTGAAAATCGTCTGGTTCAGAAATAGGTGGGTTCATCCAACAAGTGATACTGGAAAAACTGGACCACCCAAGAAGCCCAAAGAATTGCAGTTCGAGAATGTGTAGTAGAAACCTCCTGTGGATGAATGTGGGTGCCTTTGAACCATCATCCACAATAGCAGCAACAACAAGAACCCACACATGTCCACCATCTATTGCAACATCTAATCCCAAAATTTTTACAAGGACGGGATATGGTGAAAGAGCCAATTGACTTCCTCCAGAGTATAGTGTAATTAGTCATTTCTGGACAAGTCCCAGGGTTAGGAACCGAGTCGGGGCAATAAACATTAAAAATTTCTGTCAATGGAAAACATGACATAGGATAATGCTTCAAGCCCAATCTAAAATTATTAATGGATGTTAGATATTATGTCTAGTTCTCAGAAATCAAAGATGTGAAGGAGATAGGGAGAAAAATGACATATATTCTGCTGACAGTCTAAGAGAATGGGCCAATAACGAGGATGTAAGGAATATGTTCCTGGCTTCCAGAAATGAAACTATTAAAACATAAATAGTAATGTACCTTCCATCCCAAAAACACCACCAGTAGCTCAATGAAAACATGATGACGATAACATATCCTATTTACAAGACCTTCAAAGCCATCCACATCCTGTTTCTCTGGCGAGTTCGATTTAAAAATAAATCACTATTCAAATAGTAATTGTTTCTTTTAATTTTCATTTAGATAATTTTAAGAATAAACTATATGGAAAACCTATAAATGTAACCATCCAATATAAATACCCTTTAAATATTATAGTATATCCTATGATCTTCGTAGGTGAATCACATTGAAAATGTGCAAATGGACCAATATTTTGCAATAAATCTAAATGATCTAACCTAAGCTGTGAGTGATTTAATTGTTAATTTATGGTCAAATCACAAAACTTTCTACAAGAGTTTGCAAATTTCTTTGATAATCAAACCAGATCAAATAGAAATAAATTTATCAAGACTTTAGTTATTTTATTTATAGGTAAATTGCAAAAGGAAATAACAGTTTGTAGCAAATAGCAATAAATTTATTAAGTCTTTAGTTATTTAATTTAATCATAGAGAGTGTTAATGTTTGCACTAAAACTAGAGAAAGAAGGAATTTTGGTGGAAGAGAACATAGCAAGAGTTTGAAAAATTGAAAATAGTTTTGCATTTTGGCACATAGCGCACAAAGGCGACGTCATTGTTGTCATATCCTTTGCTGCGATCTCGTCTCCTCTCTCAGTTATCACGCATAGAATAGAAAATTCATCACCTAAATATAGAACCCCTCTAAGGACAATGCACATTGGAATTGCAACACAATATACACAATGTCCTTCGAAATACAATTCTAAAATGCTAGAAAGAGACAACAAACAAGGTAGAAAATAAACAAACGAACAAATTGTAAGATATATAATAAGAATAGTCTTCTTTTGATTAAACTCTAGTCCTTGGATTTGAAACTTACATCTTACATAGAATGTTGAGAATATGGTCATCAATTATAGAAAAGATTCATTTTGACTATAATCCTAGAAACCATAACTAATTGCGTGCTTGCCTTGAATCCAAAACTCGTCTTGCTATTAATTTATATGCCTAGAATTGTAGGTGTTTTTTAAAGCTACTAAGATGTGCTCGATTTCCCTTGATCTATTTTGAGAAGTTTTTTTTTTTTTTTTTAAATAAAAGTGGATAAGCTTCTGAGTAATCTCTTGATAATCTGATAGTTTGTCTCTGGTAATTTTTTTGATGGGAGATATGTGATTATGGTGTCAGTGTTGGAGCATGGATTTATGGAAGAATGCAATATTCCTTTCCTCTTGTTTAAGCCAACACACCCATGGTTTTTACTCCCATAGAATTTCTTCTTCTTTCAAGCACTATTTAAGATTAGTAGTCAGGGTAGCGGCTTCTTCTATTATTAATGCATTGGATGGACCATATAGAATAAATGTTGTGCATAAATTTTTTACTGTAGTTTACGTATTTCTTCCAAGATGTTGCCAAATTTGGTTTTGTTATAGCCTTTGAGCCTCCATTTGATGTTTTTCATTTCTTTTTTGGAGTTTGTACATAGAAGAGACTTCTATAGTTTTTAGCTCTCCTCACCGTTACTTTATGTTTTCTTGGAAATCCAGATGATGGAGGCATAACTTCTCAAATTGAAAGGGCCTACTGCAAGGTCTAGGTTGAATGCCTATACTTAGGCATATAGGCTAGTGGTTTGAGCCATGAATCGATAGTATAGATGCTTCGAAAACGATGTTCTAGACCATGATAGATTATATGACTAGAAAGTGATGCAAGGTCTGGGTTGAATGCCTATACTTAGGCATATAGGCTAGTGGTTTGAGCCATGAATCGATAGTATAGATGCTTCGAAAACGATGTTCTAGACCATGATAGATTATATGACTAGAAAGTGATGCAATTTTGAGGCCACTTGTTGTGCCCCTCCTGTATTATTTATTGTTGCAAAATATACCAAATGCAAGCATATCATTTTGTTTATGAAGAGAGAAAAATATACGTCAAGACGCCAAAGCCCATAGACCAACAACCCGATTGAAGTTTTCTTTTAAATATTTTTATCTTAATTTATAAATTTATTTTCAAATAATTTTCTATTTGAATTTATAAATTTATTTCCTTAAATTTCTAATTACCTTACTCTTTTTATTATATATATATATATGAAATGATATTTTCTTGCATATATGAAATGATATTTTCTTGCAATACAATTTCAAGCAAGATTATGATTTATTTGTTATTTAATATATATATTTTTAGTGTATTAACAAAAAAAATACTCATAAGACCATTTCATTTATAAGTTAGATTGTGTGTGTGAATTAGGCTTATTTCAGGTGATTCGGTATCTTCCACCATAAGACCATTTCATTTATTAGTTAGATTGTGTGTGAATTGTGGTTATTACAGGTGGTTGGGTAGAAAGGTTGTTATCTTCCCCACTGAGTGGTATAATGATGAGAAATATTACTGTAGTGGCTATGCCCCTATAACTTTTGTTGTATTGATCCTCACTTGATTGATCCCCACATGAGAGCGTTGTGGGCAAGGGGCACCTTTGTCAAATACATTTGATAAGCTGATCTACTTGATTATAAACTCTCTAAATAGGTCGAATGACTTGTACACTCCATGCCTTGAATTGCACATAAATAATCAAGGTAAGGACAAATGAATTGTACACTCCATGCCTTGAATTGCACCCAAATTCAACTTCCACCATGTAACCTCCTTGGAAGAACATGTGTCTCCTTTGAGGCATCCCGACAAAGTAGGAATAATGTCCAAAATGAAGGGCCACTCTACTGGAATGTACATTTTCTCAAAATCAACTTTTATAAACAAGATGTCAATTTAGGCAACCTATATGCCTTTTCAAACTATGCTACATCTCCATCAAATGAATCTAGTTTGCTAGAGGCGAATATGCAAGTCCAAAATTTTTATAGGTTGTGTAGGTTGTGTTGAGTAGAGTGTTAGGTTGTAAAAATATTTCTAAACTTGTAATCTCTGCTTTGGGATGAAATTAATTGTAGGGGATGAGTTCAATCAATAAGAATTGGAGTCTCTTCCTGACACTACTTCCACTCTATGTGGGTGGGGTGCTAGAGAGAGTGTGCTTTCCAATCACTAGCTCCATAATTCATGTCACTAAAAGTAGCTTCATCGGCTACCTTCATTGAGGAATGACCAAGTGGTAGCCAGTTTCGTTGCACTAAACCTATGATAGATTTTGGGATAAGTGATGTTACGAACTTTGATGAACACATGCCTCAAAGGGAATGTAATCTACTGTAGAGAAAGCCATAACCCATTACTGTAGAGAAAGCCATAACATTAGCCATAACTTCATTGGTAGGCCAAGGAAAAAGCCATAACTTCATTCGGAGGCCAAGGAAATCCACCTCTACAAGGTAGCATAGGTGGTCAATTTTTTCAATTGAAAAATGAATGGTTTAGGAAGAAATCTTAGGGATGGGTGCAAATCCACCTCCGTAGGTGGAAAATTGTTTCAATTGAAAAATGAATGGTTCAAGGGTTGCAAGGTGATTTCGTGCAATATGGGTGACATATGGGTTGAGTGTTGAGTCTTTTAGGAAGAAATCTTAGGATGGGTGCAAAGTTCACATACCTTGAATTAGATTTTGAATTCACATGCTTTGAATTAGATTTTGAATCACTAATTTACAAAGCACCCCTGTAGCGACATTGAGTCCACCCTTAATGGATTACAACTTTGGAACAAATATTTAAGGAACCTTCCGCTATAAACATTAATAAATGATATTTTTTATTATAGGCCATAGATATAATTGTGTAATTATTCAACCAACCAAGGATCACATTCTCTCAAACTCAACACTTGCTCTAACAAGAGTTTCAAAGCCAAAATAATTAATGACGTACTTATATTTATGCACTTTATGAATTGATAATGTTGTATTTATATTTCTCGAAATTATGCATTTATTTATGTTATATTTCTCTATAATATAAATTGAGTTGTTTTATCTTTGTTATTTTCATGTCCAATTATATTATTTCCAAATTTATGGATGCATGAATGGATTTGGTTTTGGATTTGGATTT
>APFE030232124.1:96697-131872 GCA_000404065.3 Pinus taeda | reverse complement strand
AATTTTTGCTTTTGCTCCTCCCTTGGTGACTTGACTCAAGGGCCAAGTGATATGAGAAAATCCCAACATGAACTTGCGGTAGAAGTTGGCAAGACCTAGAAAGCTGCGAAGCTCTTTCAGAGTATTTGGAGATGGCCAATCCCGAATGACTTGGATCTTAGCTGGATCCACATGCACCCCCTGTTCATCAATAATGTATCCCAGATACTGAACCTAGGTCATGCCAAAAGTGCATTTCTCCAAATTTGCACATAACTTGTGTTGTCACAGTGTTTGGAGAACCTATCAAATGTGGTGGAGGTGATTTTCCCAAATCTGGCTGAAGATCAGGATGTCATCCAAGTATAGCACTACAAATTAGTTGGTGAATGGCCATAAGATGTCATCCATTAGCCTCATGAAGGTTATAGGAGCATGTGTTAATCCGAAAGGCATAACCAACCATTCAAAAAGGCCCTCCTCGGCTTTAAAAGTAGTCTTCACACATCATAGGGTTCAATTGGTACCTGGTGATATACTGACTTCAAATCGATCTTTCTGAAATATTTTTCCCCCTTCAGTTGGTCCAGGAGCTCATCAATCTGTGGGATCGGGTACCTATTATGGACATTGATCTTGTTCAGCGCCCAATAGTCAATACAGAGTCTCCAAGTCCCATCCTTCTTCTGTACCAACACGATCGGGCTCCCACAGGGCAATGAACTTGGACAGATGTGACCTTTCTGCAGCAGCTCCTAAATCTGCCTCTTGTTTTCATCGTTCTCTAGAACGAAGCACCGATAGATTGGTCCATTGGGAAGCGACGCACCTGGGGTCATATCGATGGAGTGTTTGACCTGACAGTGCAAAGGAACCCCTACGGGGTAGGTGAAGATGTCCTCGTACTCCTCCACCATCTTGTCCATCTGTAGTTGTCGTGCGGAGGGTCCCTGTCTGGAGGTCATGGCCACCGTCTTCTTCTTTCCTTGAGGGTGTATCATCAGGAAAACAAATTTCTCGGTTTTGGAAATGAGCCTACTGCATTGTTTTGGAACCCCTACGAGGTAGGTGAAGATGTCCTTGTACTCCTCCACGACCTTGTCCATCTGTAGTTTTCGTGCGGAGGGGCCCTATCTGGAGGTCATGGCCACCTTCTTCTTCTTTCCTTGAGGGTGTATCATCAGGAAAAAAAATTTCTCGGTTTTGGAAATGAGCTTATTGCATTGTTTTGTAGTAACCAAAGAGATGGCAGTAGGCAGTGCTACCTCTGGTATCCTGTACAACTTATTTCCCAAAGGAACAATAAAAACACGGGGTCTTGATTCATACATCGCATGTCTCTTCCACAAGTATGGTTGTCCTAATAATACATCACAAACTTCAAGGGGAGCAATGTCACACAATACCTCATTCATGAAGGGCTTGATTTTGTATGGAAGGTGACACTCCTAGCTCACGCGAAGATCACATCCTTGGTGAAGCCACCCGGTGGTGTATGGTTATGGATGTGTTGTGGTCGGTAAGCCCAGCCACTTCACGACCTCTACCAAAATGAGGTTCTTTTGGCTCCCGCTGTCGATAATGAACTGTAGTGGGGAGCCTTTACCCACATTTGGGAGTGGAAGAGATCCTCGTCCTCCTCTGGATCTTCGGGTTCCTCCTTCTAGATCTTCGTAGTAGAAACAATGGCGTTGGGCTCCGCATCAATAATCTGCTTCCCTTTTTCATTCCCCTTGTCGGGTTCTGAATCAATTTCGGAACATGCATCTGATTCTTAAACCTTTAGTTCAGCCACCAGCGATTGCTTAGCCTGACACTCACTTGTGTCGTGAGCAGAGCTCTTATGGAACACATACCACTTTCCTGTGTCCTTTTTCGGCTTCGCGACATTGTTCTTTGCTTGCAACTTTGGCAGGTTGTCTTGGGTCGCCCCGCCTTGGCTTTGTCCTTTGTTCTATGATTTGGGGGTAGCTTTCCCTTGCTTCGGATTCACAGACCCAAAGTCTCGCTTCTTCTGTTTAAACTTTTGCTCGACCTTGACAGCATATCGGTATGTCGTGCCAAGCGAGGAGATGTTTAGGAATTCTATTTCTTCCTGGATGTACTTGTGCAGACAGCCATGGTATTTAAGTACCAAATGCTACTCCAAATCCTTGATACCCAACTTTGTGCGAAGGGTATGGAAAATATTGGTAAACTCTGGCACATCTTGGTCCCTTCCCTACCACATCATGGTCCACTTTATGTATTAATCCTCATAGCTTACGACAGGGTATTATTGCTCCTTGATGGCATCCCGTAATGAATTCTAAGTGGGTGTGGCTGAAAATAGTGAGCATGTACTTCCATCATTTTGCTCACAATAGGTTTCCCACCAGTCCTTGACGTGGGGGGCTACTTTGAGAAGAGTGAAAATAATCTTTTCCTGACTGGAAAAATCATGAACAGAAAAATAACCCTCTAGCAGATTTAACCATTTATCGACGACATCTGCATCTATCTGACCCTCGAATATGGGGGTTTCAAAATTAACTTGTACCTTAAACAGTGTGGCGTTTCCAAAGAAGCTGTTGGAAGCTGATGTGTCGCCCCTGGGTAGCCGCTAAAGGATCTAGGCAAAGATTTCCATCACTGCGTTCCTTTGTCACTGGCTAAAGGATAGGCTTTAATGAAAATTTGTGCACTTCATTAAAGTGTATCCTTTAGCGGCTACCTATGCAAAGATTTGCGAGGTTGGTATTGCAAAGGTTTGACCAGTTCAAGCCATAACTCCTTATATCCTGACCTCGTTAGGGACATAAAAAAGAAAAATAGAGAAAAAGTAGACCACTCTGATACTGCTGATTTGGATTCAAACAGGAACGCAACAAATTAGAGAGATAACCATAAACACGGAGATGCAGTGGAAATAATACTTCATTTCATTACTGTAAAATACTGAAATATGCTTACAAAAAAAATGGAAATAAACTAGCTAGGGCGATGGTAGCTTATCTCTGAGAAGAGATGTGGTGGCTACATGCCTTTGAACTATGTTACAATGAGGCTCAAAGGCCTATTTATTGTTGATAAGCAATGGAAAACCCTAGACATCCAAAAACCTAACACTAGAAGATGAAACACCAAACTGTGGGCCCCGTTCGGGTAAATTGGTACATCAACTTCTCGGGGACGTAACTTTGGCATACGATCTCCGTTTGACGAGCACAATATTTTGTTAGAAATATTTTTCTAAGAACTACAACTTTGGGAAGAGCAACATTGATCCATGGGCCCATGTTGCTCATAGTTTTCTAAAAAAACGTCGTTTAGGGCCTCAAAACGGCTCCGAAAATTCAATACCCAAAAAATGCTAAAAATAGTAAACTATGTTAGAATTAAGGAAACTGAAAAGCTGAAAGAACAATGGTGGGGGTCCAAGTGGACATGGCGGGTGGCCACCAATATCCACCTGGATCATTTGTTTGGCACATCAATGTGCTTGGCATCTTCTATATAATATTCTCTTTGTCTTCATAAATGATTTACATTAATATTTTTCCCTCTGTTTAAATTGAATAAAGATCCATTTTTAAAAATATGCAATTAAAAATATGTTCTCAAATTTGGGTCCCACTTGAGATATTATAGAGTTCCTTTTTTATAAATCATTTTAAAAAATAATAATTTGGTGAGAAGCCCATAATTTTTCATGACTGTTCTCTTAATTTTCCAAATTAATATCTATAATTACAACCTTGGAAATCAATACCAACTTATTTTTCCTTCTTTTTCCTTTCTAACGTGCTCTTGTTTGCGAAAAAAAAAAGTTTATGGCTCAACCACCATTGATTTGCACCAAATGGCTCAAAAAATGTTGATTTGAACCACATAAATATTTTATCTTTGATTTATAGCTCTACCCTACTCATTCCACTTGCATTATGTGAGAATATCAACAATAACTTATAAAGAAATGGGCTCCTCATCTTACTTGTATGTGAAGTAGAAAGGGTCATGGGACCTTAAGTAGTTCACACATGATGTAGTGTTTGATTGCCATCTCATTTCCTAGTTATCATTTTCAAGTATTTCCTAGTCACCTATGTCCAATTGTTGCCTTCCAAAAGTGCCAACCATGATATGTCCAACTAGCTTCCATGTATCATAAGGAGATATGCCAAGGTACTTAGGATGGAAGTGACATTAGAAAAATTAATGGTGCAAAACATTTTGTGCATCTTTGAGAATGGTTAAGTATGGATGTGCAGAAGGATATGAAATGGGGGAATACTTTTGCATAACTTGGAAAATGAATAAATAAAAATGGAGAAGAGGAGGTAAGGTAATTCCTCATAAAGCAATACTTAGTCATGAAAATTTAATATAAATAAATGATGTACGAAGGGATGTGAAATGGGGGAAGAGAACTTGGAAAATGACTAAATAAAAGGGGAGAAGAGGAGATAGGTTAATTCCTCATAAGACAATTCTTAGTCATGATAATGGAAAATAGATAAATGAAATGAAATAAGGAGAAACTATGGAGATATGTGGGGGGAAATAGTGAGGGGAATATTTTCGCACAACTTGGAAAATGACTAAGTAAAAAGGGAGAAGAGGATGTAATTTAATTTCTCATAAAGAAATACTTAGTCATGAAAATAAAAAATAGATAAATGAAATGGCAGGGGAAATAATGGAGATATGTGGGGGAAAATAGTGATATATTTGACATACAATCTTGTTTTTTGATTATGTGAAATACTAGACGAAGTTGAAAAATAAGGCCGCTAAATAAGAAGATAAGAAAGAACAATTTCTTCTTTCTAATGCGTTTTTTTTTATTCTCTGATTTCAAAGGATAAATATTCATCCACATAGGTAAATATAAAAATAACTAAGTATTGAGCTTTAATGAAGTGCACAAATTTGGGTCAATATTTGGCTACAACTATGGAAAGTGACCCCCTGCGGGTCGCTGGCTAGTTGTCTTCTCTATTGGGCTATGGATTCATCCCAAACCATTATCTTGATCTAGAAAATGCTTACTATGCACACGTTTTTGAAAGAACAAAAGAAACCAAATTATTCCTACTTTGATGATCCACGTAGATCTCTAAGAAGTACCAGTGGCATGCTAAAAGGCACAACACTCAAAGTGGTATAATTTGGATAAACTTAGCATCAGATCAAAGTGCTCGTTATCCTGATTCCAATGGTGTGAACGACACTCAAATCCGAGTTCATATGAAGAAGTTAGAGCAAGTCAAAGTTTATGTTTGACTTGAACAAGTGGCAGGAGGAGATGACGTGTTAGACACACTCAGAAAATGGGGAACTGCCAAATGGAAGGCTTCCATTGGTCTTGCATATTGCGGATCACAGGAGAAATAGGTTGCATCTTAAAGAAAAACGGCCCCAAGCGAGTTATGGGTGCGATGCGATCAAATCGCAAAAGGAGAAGGTTACATAATCGACCCCTGGAGCAAGCCAAGTTGCGATGTGATCACAATCACAAAATCATGTTGTGATTTGTGATATTGCAATCACATTTCACAAAGGGGAAAAGCAGTCACATGTTATACAATTTTGGAAATGTCGAATCTGATTTGCAATATGGACTCACAGACCCAATATATTATATATTGTGGTTAATAGTTCATCAAGTCCGTGGTTATCGCAAGGCGCCTAATGTATGGGTTTTTAGGTTGTCCGCCGATTGGAAATGCCAATGGGGGAAACGTCGATAGTAAAAGCCCAATGAGTTAAACGTGCAGTTAAATATTTTTTCCATGTTATGTAAGGGTTGTTGTTGCGACTCGAGATCCTCGATATTAAATCAAACCTGCCTACTAACTTGGTCTATTGTTTAGAACTGCCCGGGAGTTGAGGGGTTTACCACCAGCATGTATAAAGGACTATCTGAGTCAGAGAATGGGGGAGAGGACTGGCAGATTAGTTCATAATCCATTGTGTGAAGCAGACCCTAACTTGGAAGCAGGCCGACACCTCGCCTTGAGCAGCAGGGAGGTTCCGAGAGGGTTCATAAAACCCGATTATCCGAATTGGGTGTTCGGATATGCGATTTTGCACGATTTTTCACCAGGATTTCGGTGGTACTGTCCTTTTATGAGGTTGGTCTCTCCATTCTTCATTCATATTCCTGCTTGGAGGTATAAGGGTTGTAATTGAATGTTGCTTGTACTTTTATCTCTTTTTATGCCACTTAATGAAAGAAGGCCTCCCCACTATTGAACAGGGCTCGGAGATGTAGTCCAAATTGGATTAACTCCGTAATCAAATCATTGTTTCATGGCTTCTTTCTTATTGTATTATTTCTACATTGATTTATGTGCTTTTAAGTTCCATGGTTTATAAGCTTTGTTTCATGTAATTTTGATACATCTATAAGTAAAAGATCTTGGATAAAGTTTAGTATCAAAGTGAGTCTTTGTCGATGCGAATTGCATGAGTATATGCTAACCCAAAACAAGTTGCAAAAAGATGAGGTAACGCTTAATTCCTTTGATTCTGAAGCAGGACGTGCACAATGAAGAAGAAACATGGGAAATGAAGAAGCTCATTGGTAAGAGGAACAAAATTTCCGCAAGGTATTCTACAATATGGCAGAGAAAGTGGACAAGCTTTTTCCAGAGTATGTGAAGGCACTTGGGCACGAGAAGGAAGGTGTCGATGATAATAGATCAACAAATCATGAAGGTGGTGGAGAAGGGTCTCCTCCCTCTCCATCTTCAAGTGATAGTTCTCATCACTCTAATCGTGATTCCAAACATACATCTAAGAAACCATTCTTCAAGCTAGATGTAAATTTTGACTTGCCCATGTATAATCGAGAGTGTAGTGCAGAAAAACTTAATAATTGGATAAGACAAATAGGGGTTTACTGCCGGATTCAACAGATTGAAGAAGATGAGGCAAAGGTCCAACTAGCATCTCTTCGGCTAAGTGGCACTACTCTCATTTGGTGGGAGAGGAAGTTGCATAAGGGCAACAAAAATTCGGGTAACCTTCTTTCCTCTTGGTCCAGTTTTATTTCTACATTGAAAGACCAATTTTACCCTTTGGGTTATAAACAAAAGGCGGTAATGGAATAGCAATATCTAAGGCAAGGTAAAGGCCAAAATGTTCAAAGCTTCACTGAATAATTTCGGAAAAAAGCATTGAATTTGGACATCTCATTAGATTTGCCTGAGACTGTAACTAAGTATGTTGGTGTGTTACATAGTTACATAAGACACTCATTTTTATTGTTCAAACCTACTAAAATTGATGCGGCCAACGTAAAGGCGATTCATCTTGAAAGTCAGGGCAAGAATGACATAGATGATCAAGCCAATAAAACACCATTCAACCCTCAGCATGGCAAATTCTAGAAGAAAGGCAAGGGGAAAACTAAGAAGACTGTCGTAGCCAAGAAAGAGAATAGAGCAAAACCATCTTGCATGCATTGCAAGAGAGAAGGTCATGATGAGGATCACTGTTGGAAGCTACATCCGGAGCTGAGACCAAAGAGATTCAATGTAAAGGGAAAGCAGAAGACAGTAGCAACAACGCGACAAGACCTTAGATCAGATTTTGGTGATGAGACATTGATCACAACCGTGGGCCCAAAAGGTACTCCTTCTATTAGTAATAATTCTGATTCAATGGAAAGTACTAGTTATTTGAATGAGCCTATAAGTAATGAGCGAAAGAGAATTGAATTATTCCACATTAGATTTATTATAAAACACACAAAGGTGGAAACTCTTTTCGATTCAGGTTCCCAAGAAAATTTAATCTCAAATCCCTTAGTGAAAAAGTTACGCCTCAAAACTAAGCCTCGTCCGAGTCCATACCCACTTGGTTGGGTAAGCGATAAAGAAAAATTAAAGTAACCAAACAGTGTAGGGCCATATTTGTTATTTCTTCCAAATTAGTAAATGAGGCAGAGTTAGATATTGTGCCTTTGGATATCTATGGAATTATCTTGGGAAGTCTATATCTATATAATAGAAAATAAAGTTTCTTTCAGCATGAAAATAAATACCACTTCACGAAGGATGGGGTTGAATATATAGTCAGATCTTATCATACGAAAGTTAGTGCTATCCTTGTAAGTGCAAGATAGATTAAACAACTGGTTAATTCCAGTAAAGGGTGCATGATCATGGTAGTGAGAGCAAAAGAGACCAAGAATACTGACACTTTCAAAGGTTGTTATCCTGATCATAAGAAAGAATTGTTTGAAATTATTTTCCGACTATGATGGATTGCTTTTGGAACTGAGAGGATTGCCCCCAAAACGAGAAATCCAACATGAGATCCATTTACAACAAAATGCTCCTTTACTGAATATTGGCATGTATAGGATGGATTCTATCGAGATGGAGGAGATCAAGAAATAGGTGCCGGAATTGTTAAATCAAGGGATCATCAGACCAATTTCTTCTCCATTCGACTCACCGATCATGTTGGTGCCAAAGAAAGATGGCACATGGAGAATGTGTGTAGACTACAGGGCGCTAAAAAAAATTACGGTGAAGAATCGATACCCTCTCCCTCGCATTGATGAATTATTATATCGGTTGAAAAATGTTGTCTACTTTACAAAACTATATTTGCGTAGTGGATATCACCAGGTTAGAGTTGCAGAACAAGACATTTGCAAGACTGCATTCAAACCAAACAAGGGTTGTTTGAATGGATGGTGATGCCATTCAGACTGTGCAATGCTCTGACCACATTTATGAGGGTAATGAATGATCTGTTTAAGCCTTTTCTTGATAATTTTGTGCATGTATATTTGGATGATATTCTTATGTATAGTAGGACATGGGATGAACATGTATGTCACGTGAAGAAAGTGCTTGATGTTTTGAAAAAATAAAAACTGTATGTAAAGTTGTCAAAGTGTGAGTTTGGGAAGACCTCTCTAGTTTATTCAGGTCACATAATTAGTAATGGGAAATTGAAAATAGATCCCTCTAAGGTAGATGCGGTTATGAAATGGCTCGAACCCACAAATGTTACAAAGGTCCGAAGATTTTTGGGTGTAGTACAATATTGGAGAAGGTTCATTACGAACTTCTCTGTTATTGCAACCCCCTTACATGCATTGACAAGTGCGAAGCAGGCCTTTCAGTGGGGAGGAAACCAACATAAATCCTTCAACACACTGAAAGAGAAGATCAGCACAGCACCAGTGCTAGCCTTACCAAACCTTCAATAACCTTTTGAAATTGAAACAGATGCCAACAGAGATGCCATGGGCATTGTATTGATGCAACAAAGGAAGCCTATATGTTACCATTCAGAGAATTTCTCCCAGGATGTTGTGAATTATCCCAAGTACGATAGGGAGTTGTATGCCTTGGTTCAGAGTCTAAAGAAGTGGAAACACTACTTGATCAGCAAGGATACCATCATCCATACGGATCATCGGCCCTTGTAGTACCTTCAGTCACAAACCAAGCTTCAAAAAGCCCGTCATTTCAGATGGATGGGATTCCTCCAACAGTTTCATATGGTAATAAAATACAAGAAGGGCGCCAAAAACAAAGTAGCAGATATGCTTTCTCACCCTCCTATTTCTACATCTATAGTTTTGCAAAATGCTTCATTATTATTAGAAGGTTATGTTGAACAATATGCTAACGATGATGATTTTAAAGAGATTTATGCAAGACTGACTCATGGATCGCAAGTGGACAATTATTACTTGTAGGGAAAACTATTGTATCACCTTGGAAAACTATGCATGCCCATTGATGAAAGGGTACATGTAATCCGAGGGGCTCATATCTCTCTTGCGTCTAGTCATTTTGGGGTTGAAAAAACTTTATGTCATTTACAGAGGTTTTGTTTTTGGCCTCATATGAAAAACATTGTGACTCGCTTTGTAAAGGGTTATGTGTTGTATTATGTTTCAAAGCCCTCTAACATAAAACTTGGGATGTACACACCACTCCCTATTCTATGTCGACCATGGGAAAGTGTGTACATGAATTTTGTAGGTGGTTTGCCTATGTCTAGGAAAGGTCACGATTGTTTGTATGTCGTCGTGGATCATTTTAGTAAAATGTGTATTTTAATGCCTTGTAAAAAGCAGATCACTGCTTAGCAGTCTTATTATCTTTTCTTTTAGCGTGTTTGGGTCCATTTTGGGTTTCTCAAATCTATTGTGTCAGACCAAGACTCTCGCTTTCTTGGAGATTTCTAGACTAGCTTGTGGAGAATGATGTATACTAAGTTGAAAAGAAGTATGACATTTCATCCATGGATCGATGGGAAAACAGAGGTTCATCAACCACACTGTGGTACACCTGTTAAGAGGCTATTGTGGAAAAAATCCCAAGTTGTGGGATGAACAACTTCCTTATGTGCAACATGCATACAATCGAGTAGCACATTCATCCACACAGAGCTCACCGTTCGAGACATGTTTTGGTTACCTACCAAGGGATCCCTTAGACATGGTATTTGGGAAAGATGAGGATGGAAAGGGATAATATGATAGGGACAAAACACGTAAGTTTATTCAGCGGATACAAGTTATTCATCAGGAAGTACAGGAGAAGTTGGAGAAGAGTCAGGCTCAGTATAAATCTCGACATGATAAGCATCGAGTTGACCGTCATTTTCAAGTTGGGAACAAGGTATGGCTCCACATCAGCAAGGATAGAATGAAGGGACAAGGGAAGAAATTGAGACCCATTCGATATGGTCCCTTCACCATATTGGAAAACATTGGAGACAATGCTTTTCGTCTTGACTTGCTCGCTTATATGCAAATGTACTTAGTAGTGAAAGTTGAAAAGTTGAATCTTTATGAACCTCCATTGATTATGGATACAAAAGAGGTTGCACAAATTCCTACAGTGGACGATTTTGCACCAGAGTATCTAGAAAAGTTGTTGGAACATATCATTCTCGACAGGAAAACTAGAACTTCACGATGGGGAGATGTGGAGTACATTCGTGTTGGCTTCAAAGGAATGCATCCAAGTAAAGCTTGATGGATGGAGAAAGAGAAAGTGAGGGAGAAATTTCCTCACTTGCCAATAGACTGAAAAGGATTTTGGCGCTCCAAAAGCTCTTAATGGGGAGGATTGATTCAAGTGGTTCTCTAAGAAGTACTAGTGGCATGGTAAAATGCTCAAAACTCAGTGTGGCATAATTTGGATAAACTTAGCATCAGATCGAAGTGCTCGTCATCCTGATTCCAACGATGTGAACGACAGTCAAATCTGAATTCATAAGAAGAAGTTAGAGCAAGTCAAAGTTTATGTTCTCCTTGAATAGGTGGTTGGAGGAGATGATGTGGTAGACACTCTCAGTGAATGGGGAAGCACCAAGTGGCAAGCTACCATTGGTCAAACATATCACAAATCATAGGAGAAAGAGGCCATGGCTTAAAGAAAATTGGCCCCAAGCAAGTTATGGGTGCGATGTTATCAAATCACAATCGCCCATCACAAAAGGATAAGGTTAAAGAATCGACCCCCGGAGCAAGACAAGTTGTGATGCGATCGCAACTGCAAAATCATGTTAATATTTACAATGTCACAATCTCATTTCGCAAAGGGGAAAAATAGTCGCATGTTGTACCAATTTTGGAAACGCCGATTGCGATTTGCGATATGGACTCCTGAACCTGATATATTATATTTCATGGTTAATAGTTTGTCAGGTCTGTGGTTATCACAGGGTACCTAATGTATGGGTTTTTAGGTTGTCCACTGATTAGAAATGCTGATGGGGGAAATGTCGATAGTAAAAGTTCATCGGGTTAAACATGCAGTTAAAGTTTTTTTCCATGTTAAGTAAGGGTTTTTGCCGCGACCCGAGATCCTCGATATTAAATCAAACCCGCTTGCTAACTTGGTATATTGTTTAAAACTGTCTGGGAGTTGAAGGGTTTACCACCAGCATATATAAAGGACTATCCGAGTTGGAAAAAGGGGGAGAGAACTGGCAGATTAGTTCAAAATCCATTGTGCATAGTAGACCCTGACCTGGTAGTGGGCCGAGACCTCACCTTGAGCAAAAGGGAGGTTTTGAGAGGGTGTAGAAAGCTCGATTATCTGAATTAGATGTTCAGATAGTTGTTTTTGCAAGGTTTTTCGCCAGGATTTCGGTGGTACTATCTATTTCTGAAGTTGGGTTCTCCATTCTTCTTCCATCTTCCAACTTGGAGGTATAAGGAGTGTAATTGAATTTTTATTGTACTTTTATCTCTTTTTATGCCACTTAATGAAAGAATGCCTCCCCACTATTAAGCAAGGCCTGGAGACATAGTCCAAATTGGACAAACTCTGTAATCAAATATTTATGTCATGGTTTCTTGCTTATCATATTATCTCTACATTGTTTTATGTGCTTTTAAGTTCCATGGTTTATAAGCTCAATTTCATGTAATTTTGATACATCTATAAGTAAAAGATCTTGGATCATTTGACTTACTTGAAAAGAAGAGCTACTCTCAGGTATAAGTAGGCTTCCAATGGAAGCATGTGCATAACCAACTTGTCTTCTTGCTCCAACCATGGTTGAGAGTCTTGAATTGCAATAATTGACTTGTGCCCAAAATTCCAAATTCCAAATATTGAAGCGCATATGATAAAAGAACTTGATTCATCTTCAATTGTTAGAACTTGAGCTAGACAACTTCTAGTTTCTTCAGAATGTAAAATCTATTGAAAAGAAATTGATCCCTAGTTGCATCACCAATGTCGTTGATCTTTTTTTCTTGTTGAGGGAAAGGAGACGAACATTAAGATTAAATCTTGTTGGGAACAAGAATGGCTCTCTTTGTTTTTATAGAGGTGGTACTCCTCTTTCAATTTGTGGAATATTATCATATATCTCTTTTGATGAATGCAATGGAAGAATGTTAAATATCAAACCCCAACAAGGCTTCCAACAAAACTCTCATATAACAGATTTTCTTTATAAGCACATGAAGAATAAACACGAATGGAAAGAATTTTCAATCTACTGCATTTGATTTCAACAAATATTTTTCCTTCCTTTTAAAATAATGTAAATCCAAGATCAACTGTGAATTTGCAAGATGAAAACACAGTGAACATGGACATGCCATAAAAGAACATAAATAAATGTTAATTGAATGGTTCATTTCATGATACGCATTCACTCTTACATTTATGAGGAGATATATGAAACAAAACAATATACACATAATAAAGTGATGGTCTAAATTGTCAGAGAACTCTATAATATTTTCATGGATTATAATATCTTAAGATCATTAGTGAACAATCATGATATTCCTACTACTTGTTCAGAGATTAAAGTTTTAGAATCACAAATGACATGTCCTCCTGGAAATAGCTCTCTGCAAGAGTAAAAATAAAGGTGTAGACTTTGTCCCTAAGGGAATATAACTAGTCTCCCATGGACCATATGACAAAAAACTATCTTGAAAAATGAGAGAAAATGCACTCAAGAATCCAATTTACAAATATACATGATAAGTCATAAAATTGAATTATTAATGACCTCAAAAAATATAAAGAACACCCATAAAATTGCAAAAGGATGATGTACACAAGAATCCATCACCATATAAATTCATAAGTGCAAGATAACATTCAAGAAATTCTTTCAAAAAAATCTCAATTTGACAAGTTTAATAATGCCTGAGACTATTATATAAACTTTAATTAAACTACATTCACTTTTTACAAGCTAGAGATCTTATTTCCCTGTCATGAAAGTTTTAAGAAGAATGGAGAAAACATAATCAACCCTAGATTAATCATGTTGTTCACTGGAAATAAATATGAGAAGAAAAGATGAAAGGGAAAGTAAAGCTAGTTGATTCACATAACACTTTGAAAGGAAAATATTTCCTTCAACAAAAACCCAACAAACAAAAAAACTTTGCATTAAAACTCAGGAGCCAAAAGATCAGAGCCTCTTTATCTCTCGTCCTTTGTTTTCCACTTCAATGTGCTTCACATATTCTTTATATTCTTCTCTTTGTCTTTGTAACTGTTTTATGGTTAATTTTCCCCCTTGTTTCAACTAAATAAAAACCTATTTTAGAAATATGCAATTACGAATTCATTCTCAAAGTTGGGTCTCGCTTCAGATATTCTCGAGTTCCTTTTTATAAATCACTTTTAAAAAAAATAACTTGGTGAGAAGCTAAAATTTGTTCATGAATGTTCTCTCGATTTTCCAATGTTGTCTCTATAATTTCGGCCTTGGATATCACTACCAATGTGTTATTCATTATTTTGTCTTTCCAACGAGTTCTTATTTGCTGAAAATGACACTCGAAACTCAAGTTATGACCTTTGCAAGTTCATGACTCAACCACTATTGATCTGCAATAAATGACTCAACCATCGTTGATTTGATCCACATAAATCTTTTTGTTTTGATTTATAACTCTAACCTACCCATCCCACATGCATTACGTGAGAACAATAATTTATAAGGAAATGGGTGCCTCATCTTACTTGTATGTGAAGTAGAAAAAGTCATGGGACCTTTTGCACATTCTTTAGAATTGTGAATGTGCGAAGAGATATGAATACCTTTTGCACATTCTTTAGAATTGTGAATGTGCGAAGAGATATGAATACCTTTCACACATTCTTGAGAATTATTAATGTGCAGAGGGATATGAAATGGAGGAATACTTCCACACAATTTGGAAAATGACTTAGGAAAAAGGGAGAAGAGGAGGTAAGGTAATTCTTCATAAAATAATACTTAGTCATGAAAATGGAAACTATGAAATGGAGGAATACTTCCGCACAATTTGGAAAATGACTAAGTAAAAAGGGAGAAGAGGAGGTAAAGTAATTCTTCATAAAATAATACTTAGTCATGAAAATGGAAAATAGATAAATGAAATGATAGAAGGGAAAATAATGGAGATATGTGGGGTAAAATACTGATATCTCTGGTATATGAACTTCTTTCTTGATTATGTGAAATTTTGGATGAAGTAGAGAATTAAGGCCATCAAATGAGAAGATAAACACAAGCAATTTATTTCTTTCTAATGTCTTTTTTTCTTCTATCTATTCAAAGGAGAAATATTTTCCACATAGGCATATAGAAAAATAACTAAGTATGGAGCTTTGTTGAATTGCACAAAATTTGGGTCAACAAATCTATCTTACATTCCCATTGGAAAGCCCAAGGCTAGGAAGAAGATCCTTCAGAGATATTGATATAAATTTCTTAGACCTATCTCCCTCATCCTCTCTTACTTTTTCTTCTTCTCTTCCCCCTCCGAAGGTCCAATCTCCTGACTATTGTAGCCCCCTACCCCCCACCCTCTTGGTTTTATTAAACTAAGATTCAATGGAGAATTCAAAGGTAACTTGGGGGTTGTTGGCTTCAGAGAAGTCTTCTAAGATTACTGAGGAAAGCTTTGATTCCTGTTCGTTAGATACATGGGGATTAATAGTAATAATGTAGCGAAATTCAATGAGATCGAAAATGACCTCTGCATAGCCATAAGGAACATATACAATAAAGTTATGGTGGAAGGAGATTTACAACTAGTGATCCACACCCCTTTCCAACTTATTTAAGGTTCTCTATTGGATAAAATATGTGAAGGATGGAGATTGGAAAACTGTATCTCCTAGATTAGTAAACTTCTAGACTCATTGCAATTATAATGGCCTGGCATGTGAGATGTACTAGCAACAAAATAACTGATATGATAGCTAACATTGGATGCTCCAAGCCCTCTTTATATATTTCCTCTCCTTGACCAAATAATAACTGGGAGGAATGGAACCACAAATATAATATTTGGGAAGCTAGGATAGGACCTCCCTAATGGGGGTGGGCATGATAAATAATGTGATTCCAAGTGGGAAGGTAGTGGCCACTTGGAATCAACGCGACATCCGAGGTTTTAAAGGAAGAAATAGGCCTTACACCTTCTCTCTACAGATATTTGTACTATAAATACTCCCTCAGGCACAATCTCTATTAAAAATAAGTGGAATGTCGTGACTTTGAATTTACTTGCAGAAAGCCGATTTTTTACTGAATGGCGTAAAAGTAAATTTTCCAATTTTGTCTTTGGAAATGCATAAATCGGGGCAGAAGGAACAAGGAAGACTGCGTCAAAGAAGAAGACCTGGGTGAATTGGTTGCTAATGAATACGTTGAGAGAACCTAGGTGAATTGGTTGCTGATGAATACGTTGAGAGACAGAGATGGTGTCACAACCAACACTTTCTTGAGACATAAGAGGTATAATTTCTAACTAAAAATTATTCATCAGAATGAGTGTGCACATGCTTTATTGGATCTGTTATCAACGTGAGATTTATGCTTCAAATCTTTTATAGGCACGTGAAACTCTTCATCTTTCTCACACATACACGCCGACCAATCTTTCTCACAGATACATGCTAACCGAGAGCTTAAGAAAATTCAAATCAATTTGAAAATTTAAATTTAAAAATTTGAAGAGTCTAAAGCATAAGGATTATTAGAGAGCTTAAGAAAATTCAAATAAATTTGAAAATTCGAAGAGTCTAAAGCATAAGGCTTATTAGAGGTACTTTGAAAATTCGAAGAGTGGAAAGCATAAGGGTTATTATGCATGGTAATTATGTTTTCGATACGAGGTTTATGGATATTTTGGATATGTGCATTATGTTTTCAATATGAGGTTTATGGATATTTGGATTATGTGGTGAATATTTGGGATATGGATATTTGGGTTTGAAATTGAAGTTGTTGAGAAGGTGTTGTGGTTGGTAGAATTTATATAGTTATTTGGTGAAGGTCATACATTCAAATTTTTGATAGGATGATTTTAGATTTTTTTTGTGTTTTATCACAAAATTTGTTAAAGTTGTAAAGTCAAAGTTCAAGACATAATTTTAGAATATTTTTTTGTGTTTTTACCACAAATTTTCTTAAAGTTGAAAAGCCAAAGGTTGAAAAGTCAAAGTCTGAATTGAAGATTCGAAGTTAAAGTTAAAGTTATGTTGTCGATGGGTGCATGATCGGTTGAACCTGACACCTAGTTATCATAAATTTGTTTGTATTGGGTGCATTTTCGGTGGTAGCCGACACCCCTTTTTCAAAGTTGATTGTTGAATAACATGTCCAAAGTCGATGATTGTTGCCGTTATTACACAATTTAATGTCATCCAATGTTCATAACAATGTCCAAGTCAACAAGGACACGCTCTTTGACATCCAAATATATTTGCAAAATGCGAAAAGCAAAATTTAATATTTGGAACTAGAATGCCAGTTTCAGCGAGAAGAACTACAAAAGAAGAATTTTGAACCCGTTCTTGTTTAGAATAATAGTTTTATGAGCCCAATCATCACTCATAAAATAATCAGAGTAATGTAGTGGTTTCAAAAGGAAATGCAACTGAAAGTTCTTATGAGAATCTTGATATTTCCAAAACTTTCATAAGGCCATGGGAAGAGATTAGACACAATAAACACAGAATTGGCTTGGGTTACAAAGAGGATATTCTAGATGTATCTTTTCACGTACCAGATTTTGCTAAACCAATACAATTCTGAAGCGCTATATTTCTGGACAGTGTTGTTCCAAAACAAGTTGATAGATGCCAACAGTGTAACAGAGTTGGACATGTGAAAGATCAATGTTTTGATATTCACTCGTGTGAGAATTGCAAAAAGCAAAATCATCATACAAATATATGTTCCATAAAGAAGCCTACGGCAAGAAATAGGGTAAATTTCGAATGGATTGCTTCTTGGGATTTGACCAAAACAACCAAGAAGATTTATAGGGCATATCGAAGAATATGTTCCAGAGCAATGAGCAGCCTTGCAGTAATGAAGAGTACTTCTCACCTTGTATCTGACAAGGGGGGAATGGTTGATGGCCTTCTATAGGTTCAAGTTCAAGATTTCAAGCGAGCCTGAGTCAGATTTGAGTTGATTGAGCACTTCCATGTTTGGAATTGATCTTCTACAGCAGGTTCGAGTTCGATATGTCAAGCGAACCTGAATCAGATTTGAGTTGATTGAGTTGATTGAGCACTTCCATGTTTGGAATTGTTCAAGGAACTTCTATGATAGTTCTAGAGTTTGTGGTCACCTTAAAACCACATTTTTTGTTGTTCTGAGAACCACTATGAAGGTTCCAGAGTTGGTGTTGGTTGAGACTTGAGTTCTCCCATCTTGGTTTGTGGTTATCCTTAAAAACCATTTCTTGAGAGACATTCAGCTCTTGGTTGAGATGCATTTTTGCATTTTGAGATCTCGTTCTTGGACTTTGGTATATCCCTTTGGATTAAGGGGGGGCTGTTAGATAGCTAATCCTTGGGATTAACCTTGGGTCAGTTTAGGTAGTTATTGGAGTCCAAGAACTCCCGAGAACTAATTAAATTGTTTCCTATATGTATCTATATGTACAACATGTACATAATTCTTTGAGATTGATTAATATACATTTGTTTTAGTTTCCAATCTTGTGTGTTTTATAATTATTCTTATGTAGTCCTTCCCGCCTCCCCCCAAGGTCTTCTAGGTTCTCCTGTTTCACTTTAGTTGATCTTTTGGTTTGTTGTCCTAGTGGATGATTAGTGGTTCATATAATTCTTGTAATATGCATGTGGGATATCCTCACCCTAAGTTTTTTCTAGTTTCACACACTTATTTCCTTATTCTGTTTGCTCCTTTAGTCGATTCTTACTAGAAGGAGGCTTCTTTGATTCCTCACTCTGTTTGCTTTAATTAGTCTGTGAATAAGCCATCGGTGTTGATCCTTTTTCTCTTTAACTATTTGGCTATGCTTACACTCTCTTTTGAACTCCTTGACTGATTCAATATTGTGGGAATTACCTCAGGTGATTTTAGTGTTGTGTGTATTTTTGGGGTTGTTTCAGGGCAGTGAAAAGTTCTCAAGTTGTTTAGTGTTGGGGGAATTACTTCAACTTCCTTGCATTCTCCATCCATTAGTACCACCATGCCGAGACACATAGTGTACCCTAGACGAGGAACAAGCAACTGAGAGTTTGAGGGGTGCTTTAGAGCCATTGAGGCAGACATGTGTGCAACAACCTAGGCTAGGCAAGTAACCAAGAGTTTTCACACAAGTACTCCATCTTACATTAGGCTCAAATTTAGTTAGTTGAGGAAAAACTCACGGGAGAAAACAAATCCCTCTTTGATTTTAAAATCAATGTTTTTGTTATGAGTTGGGTTTTATATGTAGGTCACATTAGAGGTAGAAGAAATGAGTATCTATATGCAATTTAGCTTTATTGGCACACCAAGGCCCTGATCGGTAAAGTTATGTAGGACAAAGGTGATGAGTTTGCATAGATGACTTCCATGCTAGAGGGTATTAGTAAGGAAAACAATCACGTGCACACTTACACTTGCTTCATATTAGGAGCAAAGTCTTGTATCAGATAGTCATGGGAATTGAGATGGAACCAATGTCAGAGCATGATAAGTTCGATTGGCTGTGACAGATCTGACATGGCTTATGGAAGATTTGTGTCTATCTGTGTCTCATAACATTTTTTATTAGATCAAAGATATAGAAAGATCCATTTTAACCACGGATCTACCAAGAGCCAGGAGGGATCAAATTTCAAACTTGAAAAAATATTTACACGTCAAGAGATTTAATCCCTTCTAGTGCTTGGTAAATATGTGATTAAGATAGATCTATAATGGTAATGTTTCATTGTTTATATTGTATTTTTGAATATTTTATCATTATTAATATTTTATATTAAAAATTGAATGAGTTACACATTTTCCTGTTATTAAAAAGTAACTAAATTATTTTATCTTTAATTTCTTTTTCCTTTCGAGCATGAAATATTTTACTATGGTTAACATTAATCACACATAATAGAGAGAGAGAATTCATACTCGGATATATTAGTTAATATGGATATTCAAACAATGACTTTTTTTAATTACTTTATCTATATAAAGTTATATAAAATTATATTATTTAAGATAGACATGAAAATATTTTATTTATTAATTGAAGAGTGAAAGTGAATCAAAGAACCAAGTAGAATGGAAGTGAAACACTGGATTGTAAAATGAATTTATGGTAGTTTTTTAATTGTTTATTTATATAATTTTTATTTTTTTTCAATGACATTGGCAAAAATTATTTTTATTATTTTTTGAGGACATGACATACTTACACATGTCTCTTATATTGGATTGTAGAATGGGCCTCTTGGCAATTTTTAATTATTTATTTATATGATTATTTAATTAATTTATTTTATTTTTTGGTTGACTTGCGAAAAATATTTTATTATTTTTTGAGGATGTGACATACTTACACACATCCCTCATAGTGGTGTAGAATGAGCCTCTCTTCTATTTTAGTTGTTATTTATATGTTTTTAATTTATTTTATTTTTTTGGTTAACATAGTTAAAAATATTTTTATTATTTTTTGAGGACTTGACATACTTACACATGTCCCTCATACTTGATTGTAGAATGAGTCCCTCTTCTATTTTTAATTATTTATTTATATGGTTATTTAATTTCTATTTTTTTGTTTTGATTGAGATTAACCAAAAGTATTTTTATTAATTTTCAAGGATGTGACATACTTACACATGTCCCTTATACTGGATTGGAGAATGGGCCTCTCGACAAATTTTAATTATTTATTTATGTGGTTATTTAATTTTTGATTTTTTGTCTTGGTTGACATTAGCGATGACTCTCTTCTATTTTTAATTATTTATTTATTATGTTTATTTAATTTTATTTAATTTTTTTTGGTTGACACTAGTTAAAATTATTTTTATAATTTTTTTGAGGACGTGACATACTTACACATATCCCTCATACTTGATTGTAGAATGATCCTCTCCTCTATTTTAAACCAGTATAGATCCATTTTAACTATGGATCTACCAAGAGGCAAGAGGGATCCATTCTCAAACCTGAAAACAAATTTACACATCAATTAATAGATTTTAGTGCTTGGTAAATATGTGATTAAGATAGATCTATAGTGGTAACGTTTCATTGTTGAAATTGTATTTCTGAATATTTTATCATTATTAGCCGAGAGGGATCAATTCTCAAATCTGAAAACAAATTTACACATCAATTAATCCCTTTTAGTGCTTGGTAAATATGTGATTAAGATAGATCTCTAGTATTATGTAACACCCTAAGCTACACAAACATTTATTTTTCTTACCCAGTTTCAAGTATTATTTCAGAAGTTTTTACTTTGCTTAACACAGTTTGTTAAAAGATTAAGGCTAGAAAGCCAAAACATTTTGTTATTTTGTTATTAAGGAATTTAAATAGTTTTTTAAAAGAACTGAATGAATCAGTTAACTAACTCCTTAGACAGTTAGAGACAGTTGCCCATATTTCCTGCCCAAAAAGGGAAAAGAAGAGGAAAGAAGGGACACATGGAGAAAGCAGGAGAGGCTACTCAGATTTTTCCTTGAGTTGGGCACAAGTAACCAGTGGGAAAGAAATATATGGCAAATAGTTGAACTGGTATGCAACTTGAGGCTGGACTATAGTCCTGAGGCCTAATATACCAGACTGTATTCACCCAGTAACTGTCAGGAGCAGGAAGTGCTCGGAGGGGATTCTGGACGTAATTTCCAGGTTCGTGGCTGGGTTGTGAGACCTTCCAGAAACCAGAAAATATCCATATGGATGTAATTGCCAGGTCTATGTCTAGGTGGTGCGACCTTCCAGAAACCAGAAAATATCCATATAGTTCTAAACAAGCAGAAATAGATAAGTGAAAAATTCCATGCTTATTATTCATTCCTAGAAAATCATTATCTTCACTAAGAACACATGATTATCATCATGACTATATTATCAAGTATATTTTGTTGTTAAAAGAATAGATATGTAGTAAGTAGATTCTATCGTTTATTATAGTTAAGTTTTCATGATTAAGGCAAAGTATTGATACTATCTTGTTAAAGAAATGACTAGGAACAAATTTACTGTTAATTTCATTGTTAGTCTAACTTGCTTACTCATATATTCTGTAATATGAATAGCTTTAAACAGTACCAAGTGATAACAAGAAAAACGTTTTCAAAACCCCTGTAAGATAATTCTTTTACCATCAACTCTGGGATATTAGCAACTGAAATAATTGAAGATTTATAAAAGAAAAATGTTATTCTTACAAATATTGAACTATATCGTTAACATTGAACCTTATTCAAATTCATTCAAACATGAAGTGCGACAGGCAGTCTAAATATGACAAACTCTTCTTTCCATTAACCATTAACTGAACTTCCAAAAATCATATGAAATCATGACAGAGTAAGGCAAGGTCTGTCTAGACCCTCAACAAATTCCATAATAAAGGATCGAGAGCCAACCAGCCTCGCAACAGTGGAGTCTAAAATAACAAATCAGGACTGATAAATAAACTGAGAATAATAATCCCAAGCAGAACACCAAAATTTACAAGATTGTTCAAAATTATAAATACATTAACTAGATATGGATATCATGCAGTCGGGTTGAAAACCATTAACAGCCCAAACAAAGGAAATAGCCAAACAGAGTTCCGATGCAACCCTCTTAAGGAAACTAAAACTATTTATGGCGTAATGTTACAGTCTAAACGCTGAAGGATTGGACGAGCTTCGGCACAAAGCTGGAAAACCACTCAAACAACTAAGCTACCAAACAATAAATTACTTTCAACATTAAACAAGATGAAGGAAATTCCTCTTTTTGCAAGACGCCGAAGGGTTTCATGGCAGAACCAACCTGACGATATAGAAGACGAGTTCCTCTGTTAGGATGCCTCCCGCATCTACACTTCGAGAAATACCCATGACAGATGGTTTTTACATACAAAGGCAAGCCAGAGGTTAAACATTTTGGAATTCATAAACATTATTAAACCATATGTAAGAACGAACACTTCAAGTTATTTTCTTACCTGAGAAGTAGCTGCACCATGCGAGAGAGAACCGAAGACCTGTAGGCACCATGCAAAAGTTAATACATGTGCCTCTACGCAGGTAGAGAGAAACAGAGGAATTCCCAATTCGAAAACTCGATAATCCTTACCTCTACGGGAATACCATCCTCTTGCCTTGTGACTCTGCTGAAGGAAATGAAATAGTAGTTGGAGAACATGCCTACATCAAAGGTAACAAATTAGAAGTATTCGTTCAAGCAAGGAATCAAACCTAAATGTAGAGTGTGAACAGAAAATGCATACTAACCTTACCTATGTATTCGCCAGAAAATGACCGGACGTGGAGGGTCGATGTCACCGTGGTATTCTCTATCATCCCTAAAAATAATTGCATAGCCGCCATGGTATTCTCCATCAACCTTGAACAGAGTTTCAGAGCTGCATTACATGGTAAACATCGCGCCAAAATGAGAAATGTGCAGGACAGGGAGATGGAGGTAATGCTTAGGTTTAGTGAGAAGCACTAGAACGTCGGATCCATCCACCCCAAATCTTACGGTGGATAGCATTCAACATTAATACCCTAGCCTTCTAGTAGTAGGTCAGACTGTTAACATTTAAGTAGAGCCATTGGTGGCAGCACCACATACACAACCTACCTTCTTGGTAGTGTAAATGACATGGTAATCACGCTAGTGCCTAGTGGGGTAGATCATATAATGGCTCATAAATATTCACCGGACAGCTGTAGATCAGGACTTAAATAACCTCTCCAAATTAAATCTATAACCTTTTAATGTATACGTATTACATTAACGGATTAATGAATTTACATGGATTATGATAAATATACAGCAAAATGCATTAAGGTTATAATTCAATAGATTTTATTTTTTTTATAATGTTGAGTGTTACAAATGGTATCAGAGCCTAGGCTCACACATTGAGACTTTTGGGATAGATAAATACACATTTAATTAAGTTACAATATAGTTATATCTATGCAATAAACAACTGAGTATGGTGAATGTGAACACAAAGACAGAGGTCAGCACCAAAGAATAGAAATACAGAGGAGCCCCATATTATCAAAACAACTGGAAGTGCCTTATGTAAAGGCCAATCTAGATATATGGATACAGCTGGGAGAAGAATCTTGGCAAGCCAACGTTGCCCTACTTAAAATTGTACAATAACTACGTGCATAAATGATGAACTTAAGGACGGAAAACGAATGACTGAGGCAGGAAGGGGAAAATATTCTCAAAAGTTTATCCGACCGACAGAATCAACGAGGACCAGACCCCAGTATGGAGGATAGGGAGAAGACCCCAACAACCCATCATGGTGAGGAAAATGCAGAATCAGCAAAGGGACATAAGGAGAATGAAGAGGGGCGTTCGGATAATGTTTTCGACCAAAGAAAGACCAAAAGACAGAAAATGGAATTACAAGGTGAGTTCAAAAAAATAAAACTTCACTTTTTGAAGGAGAATCTGAAGAGGCAGCTAAAGCATGGCTGATCGAAATGGGTAAATATTTTCAGATTTATGAATATACTAACAAACTTAAAGCACGGTTGGAAGTTTACCAATTAAGGGGAAAGGCCACCCTTTGGTGGGAAGAAATTAAATCTGTGAGAAAAATTGACGAAGAACAAGTGATGTGGCAAGAATTCCAGAAACATTTTAAGGACAAATATTTAACTGAATGTTACTATGATGAAAAAGCAAAGGAGCTCCATGAGCTAAGGTTGGGAACCATGACCATGGATGAACATGTGAAACAATTTACTTCCCTGTTATGATATGTATCATACATGCAGGAGGGAAAACCAAAATTCAACAATTTATTAGCAGTCTACCCAACTTTATGAAGGAGAAGTTAGAATTTGATTATCCTAGAACAATGGATGATGCGGTAAGAAAATCCTATATCTGTTATCAGTAAATGAAACAAAAAAGTGAAGGGCCAAAAAGAGCCCCAGCAGGAGAATGAGGAATTTACCCCCAAAGGGACAACCGAAAGTCATAAATGGAAGGAGTAATCAGCAAAGAACTTTCGGGAAATTTTCAAGGAACTCGTCCAAAGTCCCAGCGTACACCGAAAATAAACAGACATAGGGAGTTAGTAAACATGCTACTGATCAACTGCCAAAACAACCTCTGCAATGCTGGGGATGTGGGGAATCTCACTACTACAAGAATTTCCTGCACAAAGCTCGAACGGAACAACTTTCAAATATGCAAGAAGCCTCCACAGTTGGAGATATAGCAAGGAGTATGCCCATAATTATTGTCATTTTGGACGATCATCAAGCAGAATACCAGCCCACCATGATCGAGTGCGAAGGTATGATTGTTGATCACCCTGTTTCTGTTTTATTTGATCTGGGTGCTAGCCTAAGCTACATTAAAGTGGGGTAGATATTGGTGGCCACCCTCCTATTCCACTTGGACCCCCACCATTGTTTCTTTCTATTTTTCAGTTTCCTTATTTGGAGCACAATTTACTATTTTTGGCATTTTTTTGGGTCCTAAACTTCCGAAGTCGTTTTGAGGCCCTAAATGACACTTTTTTGGGAAAACCAAGAGCAACATGTGTCGTAGATAGATGTTTCTCACTCAAAAGTAGTATCCCTTGATAGATCTTTCTAACGCGCTATTGAGAGCATCAAACGAAGATCGTATGCCAAAGTTATGACCCCGGGAAGTTGATGTACCAATTTACCCAAACGGGGCCCATAATTTGGCACTTCATCTCCTAGGGTTAGGTTTTTGGATGTTCAGGGTTTTCCATTGTTTCTCAACAATAAATAGTCCTTTGAGCCTCATTGTAACATAGTTCAGAGGCATGTAGTTTCCGCATCTCTTCTCAGAGATAAGTTACCATCGCCCAAGCTAGTCTTATTTCCATTCTGTCTGTAAGCATATTTCAGTGTTTGATATTAATGGAATGAAGTGTTATTTTTATTTCATCTTTGTATTTATGGTTATATATGTAATTTTTTGTGTTCTTGTTTAAATCTGGATCAGTGGTACCAGAGCGGTCTGCTCTTTCTCTGTTTTTCTTTGCATGTCCCCAATGAGGTTGGGATATAAGGAGTTAAGGCTTGAACGGGTTGAACCTTTGCAAGATGAGCCTCGAAAATCCCGATGGCCTCCCATGGTGGATGAAAAGAAAGACGAGGGGGTAGGAGATCCTATCAAAATATTGCTCGAAGAAGCCCTCGAGCGAAAAAGGAACGCAATGATGGACAATTTTGCTCGGATCCTTCAGCGGCTACTCAAGGGTGATGCATCTACTTCCAGGAGCTACTCTGGAAGTGCCACACCCTTTAAGGTACAAGTTAAATTTGACATTCCCATATTTGAGGGTCAGATAGATGCAAAGATAAATGGTTAAATATGCTAGAAGGATATTTTTTCATTCATGATTTTTCCAGCCGGGAAAAGATCACTTTTGCACTTCTCAAAGCAGCCCCCCACGTCAAGGACTGGTGGGAAACCTACTGTGAGCAGAAGGATGAAAGTACAAACTCACTATTTTCAGCCGCACCCACTTGGAACTCGTTCCACAATTCCATCAAGGTGAAGTGCTACCCTGTCAGGAGCTATGAGGATAAATACATCAAGTGGACAACACTGCGATAGGGAAGGGACCAAGATGTGCCAGAGTTTACCAATGTTTTTCGTACCCTTCATACGAAGTTGGGTATCAAGGATTCTGAGAAGCATTTGGTTCTCAAGTAATGTGATTGTATACATAGTTACATCCAAGAGGAGATGGAGTTCATGGACATCCCTTTCTCGGCACGGCATGCCGATATGACGTCAACATCGAGCAAAAGTTTAAACAGAAGAAGCGAGACTTTGGATCAATGAATCCGAAGCAAGGTAAAGGTGTCCCCAAACCATAGAACAAAGGAAAAATCCAAGGCGGGGTGGCCCAAGAAAACCCGCCAAAGCCGCAAGCAAAGAACAACACTGCGAAGCCAAAGAAGGACATGGGAAAGTGGTGTGAGTTCCATAAGAGCTCCACTCACAACACAAGTGACTGTTGGCCAAGCAGTCACTAGTGGCCAAGCTAAGGGCTTCAAAATCAGATGCATGTTCTGAATTTGAGTCATAAAATGACGAGGGGAATCAAAAAGGGAAGTAGATTATCGATGCGGAGCCCAATGCCATCTTTGCCACCACGAAGATCCAGAAGGAGGAACTCGAAGATCCAGAGGAGGAGGAGCTCCTCTTCCACTCCCAAATGTGGGTAAAGGGTTCCCTGCTACAGTTCATTGTTGAAAGTGGGAGCCAAAAGAACCTCATTTTGGTAGAGGTAATGAAGCAGTTGGGCCTACCGACCACAACACATCCACAACCGTACACCGGGGCAAGTGGCTCACTAGGGACCAAGTTTAGCAGAAGTTTCCTCATCTCATGGAGGAAATCAATGCAATGGGGACCATTGCTTCCTAAGGGGTGAGGAATGATCTAGGTGGATAATGGTGGCCACCTGCCTATTCCACTTGGACCCCCACCATCGTTTCTTTCAGTTTTTTAGTTTCCTTATTTGTAGCACAATTTACTATTTTTGGCAGTTTTTCGGGTCCTGAACTTCCGGAGCCATTTTGAAGCCCTAAACGACGCTTTTTGGGAAAACCGGGAGCAACATGGGTCATCAGTTGATGTTTGTCACTCAAAAATTGTATTCCTCGAATAGTTCTTTCTAACGAGGCATTGTACGCATCAAACGAAGGTCATATGTCAAAGTTACGACCCCTAGAAGTTGATGTACCAATTTACCCAAATGGGGCCCATAGTTTGGCACTTCATCTTCTAGGGTTAGGTTTTTGGATGTTTAAGGTTTTACATTGTTTATCAACAATAAATAAGCCTTTGAGCCTCATTGTAATATAGTTTAGAGGCATGTAGCCACCACATCTCTTCTTAGAGATAAGCTACCATCGCCCGAGCTAGTATTATTTCCATTCTGTCTGTAAGCATATTTCAATATTTAATATTAATGAAATGAAGTGTTATTTCTACGACATCTTTGTATTTATGGTTATATCTGTAATTTATTGTTTTCCTGTTTAAATTCGGATCAGGTAGAGAAATGTCAGCTACAAAGCAGCAAATTTAAGAAATCTTGGCTAGTTCAACTAGCCACTGGAACTAAGACAAGGGTATCTGCAAAAATAGAAAATTTCCCTATAACAGTTACATGGAAACCCATCCATGTTGATCTAAATATACTCCCCTTAGCTTCATTTGATGTACTAATAGGGATGGACTGGTTGGAAGGGCGTTTCTCCCTAGTGGACTGTAAAGAGAAATTTGTAAGCTATCTCACAGAGTCAGGGAAGAGAAAGGAAATTCAAGGGATTAAGAAAAACATTAAATTGTCCTATTACTTCTAACCATCTAGGAAGATGCATTAGAAAGGGCTGCCGATTTATGTTGTCCAAGTAGGATACACTAATGACAGAAACAATATGACTTCATTGGAGAATATCCCTATAATTTAGGATTTCGTGGATGTGTTTCCTGAATCCATCCTTGGATTGCCACCTAAACATGATATTGATTTTACCATTGAACTAATACCTAGAGCAGCTCCTATTTCGAAAGCTCCCCGCTGCATGAGCATTCCTGAGTTAACAGAACTCAAAATGTAGCTTCGGGAACTTTTGGATAAAGGGTACATTCGCCTAGTGTATCTCCTTGGGGAGCCCATGTGTTGTTTGTTCGAAAGATGGATGTTGGGTGTGGAGCCTGATTATCTTCTGTATTCAAAGGTATCGCCACATTGGACCCCAGTTCGAAATGGGGGTAGCAATGCCACCTATAAAATATTCGCTGCAGGGGGGATCCAGGGGGGGCGACTGTGACCTTTAGGGAGCCCCCCCTGGCAGGGGGATCGGGGGCAGCACCCCCGAAGCTAAGAATAGATGTAAAATTGCCTTGTAAAAGTATAGTAACTTCTAGTCAATTTGGGCCATTCATTAGGCAGAGATCTGATGGTAGAAGTTATGTTTAATTTAGGGTTTTTTTCCCTAGAAGGAAACCCCTCACTATATATGAGGGAATTGTATTGTGTCTATGAAGATCTGTATTCTAAGTGAGAAAGAGAGAGGAGATTGAGAGCAAAGAGGGTGTTACAGTGGATCTGCTGTAGGTTGTATCTCTTCAGTTTGCTAGATAATATAAAAGGAAGGACTGGTTGTTTCTCCATGGATGTAGCCCAAACTGGGTGAACCACGTATATCTGTGTCTCTCTTGTTTTATGCATTTTTTCTGTGTTTATATTTTGCAATATTTTATGTGTTCCATTGCTCCATAATATATAATTTACTCACAACTGGTATCAGAGCCGAAGGTATATTTGGCTGAAAAACTCGCAAGAGAGAAGGGTTCCTTGTTCGAGTGTGTTACACAGTAAAATGTCACTGCCATCATGTCAGTCTCCCTACTGTGCTATAAACCACATTCACCCATACTCATGCTCCTCAAAAATGGCTAAAAACCCTCTTTGCCTAAGTTAAATGGATCATCGCGTCTGTTTATAAAATAGCCGCGCTGACAGGCGGAGGATAGTGTTGTTTTTGCGCTGCCAGCGCGGAAGCACACGTCTTTTCCGCGCTGGTCCCATTTTAACGAACAGCGCACCCTCCGTTTTTCCTTTTCGCGCTGACCAGACCTCTTCTACATCGGTTTGTGATGTCAGCGCGGCAGTTCACGGGTTTTCCGCGCTGATCCTGTTTGAGCGAATTTGTTCTAACAACCAGCCTTCCAGATCCCTCCAGACTTGGTTGTTAGCATTGTTGAGGTCGCCATCCTTTCTCTGGCGTGTCTGTTCGACTGACCATCCACTTATCTTGGTGGAAAGCTCATCCCTTACCTATTCATGGAGACTCCTTCTCTTTATAAACCTCCTCCATGGCCCATGAGCAGCTAGTTTGGAACATATAGACTTTGTTTGAGGAATTCTTAGTGCATTTTTAGTGCTGCTCTTTGTAGGCATTTGGTGTGTTGTGTGAGGATTGCTTTGAGCTTGAGGAAGGTCATGAGCTTGTTGCCTTGTATGTGAGAGAGAGACCTTTTGATTTGGGAGATTTGCTCCAAAGGTGAATGCTTGGGAGATATGCTGGCTGGACCCTCTAGGGAAGGACTCAGCGTTAGGACATCGGTTGTACCTTACTCTATTTTTTGTTAATAAAGATAGATGACTACTCTTATGGTTCCATTTACATTTGTTCAATGATTGATTAATGCAAATTGTATCTTTCTTGACCGATACATAGTTGTTGTTAGTAGATTTTACGCTTTTGTTTTCTCTCTTTTGCTTGTGCAGGTGTTCATCCGCGAGGATAGCGGGGAATTGTGATCAGCTGGAGCTAAAGAGCGAGAGGAGTGTCTCTTCGACAAACAAGCGTTGGAATCCAAGTAGGTTACTCTCACCCACTTGTTAATTACAACTAGGAACCTGCAGTGTAGCATTGTTCGATTGTTGCTAGACCCCTGTTGGGCTAGTAGGGATCGCCTCTATCTGTAGAGGGGATTTACCTATCCAACAATTTGGCGACTCGGCTGGGGAGCTTGCCTATATTTTGTGTGTCACCTTTGTTTTGATTATTGCTCTTTTGTCAAAAGTTTGGAGATTGTCTTGCTGTTGACTGGTTTCTGGGTTCGTCCTGGGGACTGCCTTAATTGCTTTGAAAACCTGTTGCTTTGGTTTGGAAGTTTTTGTTCAGATTTATTTGCTTTTCAAACTCAGCGCGTTTTATTTTAAGACAGTTGCGCTGACATCGCGTCCTGCCTTCTTTGCTGTCTCTGTCGTCACGCTTTTATATTCATACAGTCACGTTGACCTGCTCTTTCGGGCCAGCGCCCTTTATTCGTGTCCTTCCGCGCTGACAGCGCAAAGTTGCTACAGGAACCTATCTGTCATCGCTTTGTTGCTATAGGGTCACCCGCGCTGATCCTGTAAAAGACCTTTTTGTCCAGATTGACCTACTGAACCTCTTGGTTTTGGCTTTCTCCTGCTTTCTACACTTGGCTTTTGGCTTGATAGCTTTGTTTGAACTGTGGCTGGATTGCTTGCGAAGCCTCGCTCTACGAGTGCTCGTTTATTACTTGTTTTCGGTTTGTGCAAAGCCCTTCTTTTTGCTCTTATTGCTTGGTTTATGTTTTGTCTTGACTTTTAGCGATTGCTGAAGTGTGTCAGACCGTCGTTTGTCTGGTTGTGGACTCTCATCCTTCGGGTGTTTGTTTATCTTCATTTGATTTCACACTCAAACCCTAGGGCATCTAGTGGTCGTGTGTGTCTAGCCTCCCATCCGGGATTTGGTGTTCTTAGTTGGCCAGCCAACTTCGTTTTGTTTGCGCTTTTGTTTTGGTGATTGTTGAAAGTGATTGATTGTGTTCCAAGCGGTTTTGCTTTCCTCCGTTGAATTCCTCATTGTCTTTTCGAGCTTAGATTACAATAGCTCGTAAGCCCTTGTTTTCCTTCGATTTGGAGAACTTGGTTTTAGTGGCTTGGGAATTGTCTTGTGTGCGCATTGAGCGATTTAGTTTTTCGCTTAGCATAGCTATCTCTCTAATTCGTTTGAAAAGAACTTTTATGTCATTGAAAAAGTAGAGCAAACTAGTATCTTTTGCATTGATAGTTGAAAAGGAAAGAGCATTTCGTTGTCTTGTGTTTTCAAAGAAAAAGTTTCATTTCCTTGCTATTAGTTGCATTAGGTTGCGTGCTTGCTTGAATTCGTTTTGTTTGTTTGAAAAATCCTTGACTCTTGTTAGCTAGAATTCATCGAACAAAATGATGATCTTTGGCATATAGTTGCATGTAGGTGTTTTTGAGAGATCATACGGTAGGACCTCAAACTCAAACCTAATTCAAGATCAACTGTAAAATTAACCAAATTTACCTAAAAACGCATTGGAACTTAACGAGAACATCTAGAGGTCTAGGCTAGAGACGTGTTCTGGCCTCTTTAAACCTGATATCTTAACGTTGAGTGGTTGGGTGATTCCTCCACGGTGAGATGATAAGTGCTAGTACGGATTGGGCTCCCACGTACCGTCGCGTATATATGGGGAGACTCCATTAGGCTTGCATCCTTTATCCATAGGAGGCCGAGTCTGCCGCCTTGTAAACCGTAACGCACCGAACACAGCATTCGGGAAGATTGACTGCAGTACGGGAAGTCCTTGGTTCTCATATGATTGCCAAGGTGTATAAGCAGTTTTACGGGTTGCTTGGTAAACCTTTTGCCTAGAACTTCTAGAGTAGTCGCTTTTGATCCTTTTAAGACTCTCTAAAAGAAAAGGTGTAAGTGAGCGTCTTGTCACTTCATGCTCATTAAACATTCGAAGTAGATAGAGTCATCTTTTCGTCCTTTTCTTGACTCTTTAAAAATGAAAAGGTCAAGTTCAGTGTCTTAAAATCTATTTGGCCACGATCACATATAACCCGATTAGTTTTTGTTTACGTTAGTCTGAGTAGGGTCTAGTATTGTTAGATTCCCTAGGATTTTGTGAAGTTTCATCCTAGCGGAACTACCAATCTTGTCTTCCGAGAGCCCGGTTGTGAGTCAAATTCTCCCTATTGTTCCAAGTATACAACCGCTTAGCTCTCGTGCTCCAGGCGACGAAGATTACCAATTTTATACGAACCCTATCTGGGAACCTTCTCAAAACGGTATCCCTTTTTGGGAATATACTTCTCCTCGGAAACCTTTTCCTTCTGATATGGAAAACCCATCCCCTACTACTACTGACGAATCCGGTGTGCCAGGGGACGAGATTCCTAGAACAATGGAATCTACACATGTTAGTAGAACTGTTACTACCGGGGGACTGCCTCTTGGTTATAGAGCATTGCGTGATTTTATATCGTCTCCTTTTCCGACTTCTATTTGGTCACCACCCATCTTTTCCAATACAGAGCCTTCAACTACACCGCCTCACAGTACAGCTGTTACCTCGGTGACAACCCCTCCAATTATATCTGTGGCTTCTTTGACCCCTATTTTTATCCGACCTTCGTCCTCTTTATTTGCAGGCTTTGATCCTACATCAAATGCCTCACTTGGAGGGAAATATGATCAGTATCTACCACCCCTTGGTACTAGGACAGGTCATCTGTCAGTTTGAGAGATTTCAGTTCCGCTATCCATAGATTGGGGTTTCACCTCTTATCACGGTGGTCAAGCGTCATATGCTCAACCCGAACAACCATACCAGCAAAACCTACAAGGACAATCCTTCCAAGGAAATCCTTTTGTTTCTAGTGGTCCCTTTTTCACTCCTCATACACAACCTACTGGTAATCCAGGCCAACCTTCCACTCAACAAGCTCAACCTGGTATCCAGCAAGGTTCTCATACTAGACAAACTCGTCAATCGTTTGTTAATCCGAATCAACCTAACGTCCAGTATACCCAAGTTTCTGGCCAAGATGCCCAAACAATTGGTCAACCAACTGTCCAGTATACTCAGTCTTCTGGACAAACTGGTCACCCTCAAACACAGCCATCTGGCATGATAGGGCAACCCTCTGCTGCACAACAACAACCTCAGTATCAGAAGGCAGGTCAACCTCAGTATCAGCAGGTAGGCCAACCTCAGTATCAGCAGGTAGCTCAACCTCAATAGCAGCAAGGTTATCCTTCTCCTCAGATAGCCCAAGGTTATCCGTCTACTGGCGCTACTCAACCTGGCACCTGGACCCAAGTAGGATCCCAAAATCCGTCTGGTTCTCAAATGCAGGCTGGAGGTCAATCTCAAACGTTTTATCAAACTCAGCCTAGGTCTCAAACTCAATTTGGGGTCCCACCACACTACGGTTACCAGCAACCTCAAGGCCAACCTTTGTTTGCTCCTTTCCAAAATTATCAACAACCATATGCTACTTCTGCAGCATCGTTTGGTAATCCATACGGTGGGGGGCAAAACACTAATCCCTACGACCAACACACCATGGGGGAAAATCCGTCAGGGCAAGGCCCTTGGGGGCCACCACCACCTGGTTGGAACTCGGGTGCGCCATCCTACCAGCAGCCTCAGATGTCGTTTAATCCTCAGTTACCATTCTTAGCGACTTTAGAATTACCGGATGTGTCCAAACTGACTAATGACCCTATCCTTCATAATCCTTATTGGCCTCCGGTTCCCACCAAAATTCCTGGTGACTGTCCGAAATTCGATGGTAAAGCTAATGAAGATCCACAAGCTCATGTCATGACTTATCACCTATGGTACTCATCCAATTCATGGCTTGATGATTCGATTCGGCTTCGCCTTTTTCAAAGGACTCTCACTGGCTCCGCCGCTAAATGGTATATTGAGCTAAATCGCGGATCCTTTCAGGATTTCAACTCGTTGGCTATGGCATTCCTCACTCATTTTGAGTTGCCCATTTGTTATGAAATGGGCACGCACCTCCTCACGTCCTTATGACAAACCACCGCTATGCACATCTCTGATCACATCCATGAATGGAGATGGCGTAGATGTATGATTAAATTTTGGATTCCCGACCAGCTTCTTACGGATTGGTTCACGACCTCGTTCGTCCCTCCAATAGCTCGGGACATTGCTATGGGAGCGTGTGTTACTGAAGAGCAAGCTATCGCGCGTGCTCAATACCTCGACTTAGTTTATTGTCAGTCAGGTACATTGTACGATTATTTGCCTGATGCCCCTAGACCAGGAACATCCAAAGCCCCGCCAACACCTACAGTTGATGGTATTATTGGGTCTGTGAGTTCATCCTCTAAGAAAAATTCCGCGAACCCTGGGAAACAGAAATCAAATGCTCCAAATGAAAACACTTCTCAGGTTACACCTCCTTCTAAACCTACCTCCGAGGTTAATGCTGTTCAGTCAACCAAGATAGACAAAACCTTGAAATCAAAAAAGAAAGAGAAAGGGAAAAACAAGTCGAAACAACCTAAACAGGAACAACCTAAACCTCAATCTGAGGAGAGTGCTAAATGCAAACCCAAGTATCCTTGTCTTATTTGTGATGAGGATCACTACACCAAGGACTGCCCTCGGCGGTCTGAAGTTAGTCGTTTGTTGAAAGGTGCTCCCGGGGTCCCCGCGGTGCTTAAAGAACCCTTTCCTTCACAGCAAACTCAAATGGTCGCTGACCCCTCTCAACCTCCCTCTTCTTTTGGTTCCCAAGTGTTTATGGCGGGAACAGTACCTGTTAATATCAGTACTCGAACAAAAGATTATCCATCTGCCGGCAAGGAGCCTGAGGTTCCCCCCAGTGCTCCTCCG
>APFE030232124.1:64381-79921 GCA_000404065.3 Pinus taeda | reverse complement strand
TTATAATTAATTTAATGAATTTTAATGCAAAAAGTAAACTTTAATTTAATAATTAAATTACTACTTCTTAAGTTTAGTGTCGGTTCTTCATCTCGAACATCTATTTATTGAACTAAATGGTAGAACAATCTTTCATAAATCTTTCTCATCCTGATGATGAACCACTGTTGTTGGTTCGAAACGTCGATCACAATAACAAATCTAATGCGATATGAATCTGGAAAATGATTTACACAATGAATGGGGTAATCAATTTGAAAAAGCGAAAGATGATATTTGAGAATAAATCGTTCCGCCTAGTAGTGCCCCTGGACCCTGCAGAAGGACTGCGCTATACTGAATCGATCTGCGATTATGAAAGTGATGATGATTTGGACCAGATTTACAAGATAACGGTGTGATACTGGGATTGGGTGAATCCGACGACAGATGGACATATTGCATGGAACCGCAAAAGTTCCTACACATCAAATTCAGAGGAAGAACTTGAGCACTGGCAAAATCGATTGCATGAAGTATCTACATTGCATTGTAATATGATGACCAAGTCGTTGTGTTGTGTATCATTAGAGGTAATAAATTTGCCTCACTATGATGGTTTAACTGATGTTGATCACTTTTTGGATGCATTTGAGAGAGAAGTGCCATAAAAACATCGCTTATAGGCCCTAGACTGGGCGCTACGCCTGCGAAATGGTGGGGCACACACAAGGACAATTTTGATGATTGGCGCATATACAGAAAAATGATGAGAGTGCGGTTTGGCCACCCATAAGTGCAGCTAACCGAAAAATATGATGGGAGGAATGATCTGCGTGACCATTTGGCCAACTGGACTGAGCGTATCAAGCTAAACCTCAGCCGGAGTGGGTCCATCTATTTTGTAATACCTTGGATGTTATACCGATGAATTGACACTTGGAGATAGAACTTCGCCATGGCACTAAAGAATGGTATCTTCTGCGCCAAGGATTTTTTATGACGTTCAGCTTTGAGGATGGGTTTGAATGTATCCACAAAGCATTGTAGGAGGTTAAGCTAGTGATCTTCAAGATACTGCAAGATCCTCTAGATTTGATTCAACATGATTGGACTACCCAGCTGAGCCACGCCCTAGAGTGCTACAATGTAACAGTGGAAGAAGAAGACGAAGACCCGAGGAAGATTAATATTCTAGAGACTGAAGGTCACCACGAAGTTGAGGGACCACAACCAGAGAATCTAGACATAACCGAGCCGCTCAAAACCAGATAGGTGAACAGTGGCACCAAGGCAAACCCAAAGTTTGTAAATCTTGGGGACTACTGGGATGACGCGACAGTAGATAAGGTCGTTGAATTACTCCACGAATATTAGGATCTACTCCCCACATAGTTTTCGGATCTGAAAAGGATAATAGGGGACTCAAGTGTCATGAATATCACTTTAAAACCATATGCGAAGATAGTTAAGCAAAGACCTTACTGCCTCAATCTGAAGTATAAAGAAAGGGTTTGTTTAGAGTTGGATAAAATGCTTGCAACAGGTATCATTGAACCTATCGAGGAGTCTGATTGGGTAAGCCCAATGGTAGTGCAGGACAAGAAACAGAAGGATGAGATATGGATATGCATAGATCTCAGGAAGTTGAATGATGCCTGTGTTCATGATCCCTTCCCAACTCCTTTCACCGATGAGGTGTTGGATAATGTTGGTGGCCAAAAAGCATATTTGTTTACTAATCGGTTCTTAGGGTACCATCAAGTCAAGATCACGTTGGATGATAGGAGTAAGATGACCTTCGCGACTGAATGGGGATGCTTCCAGTATACTGTGATGCCTTTTGGGCTAAAGAACGCGCCAATAATCTTTTCGTGAATTGTCATTGCAACATTCAAATATTTCATTCACAAATTTCTAGAGGTATACTTTAATGATTGGAAAGTGTTTGGATTGGTAAAGCGCCATGTGGAAAGTCTACGCTTGATGCTAGATACATGCCGAAGGTGCCAAATCGTGCTCAATCTAAAGAAATGTTTGTTTTGTGTCCCTTTTGGGATATTGCTTGGTCATGTGGTATGTAGACAAGGCTTGATGGTATACCTTGTGAAGATCGCAGTCATAATAAATTTGGAGGCACCAAGGAGTGTGAAACAGCTACATGCAACTTTGGGGCATACGGGATACTATAGGAAATTCATCAAGAGCTGTGCCCAGATCACTGCGCCGATGGAAAAATTGTTAAAAAAGGATGTTACGTTCTGTTGGAATGAAGAATGTAAGAAGAGCTTGGATGTGCTAAAGGAGAAAATGGTCACCACGCCGATCTTAGTCTTCCTAGATTGGAAGAAGGAATTTCATGTGCATGTGGACGCATCATGTATTGCGCTGGGAGTAGTACTAGCACAGGCCAGTGAAGGGGACTTAGATCATCCTATAGTGTTCGCGAGTAGGAAGTTGTCCAAAGTTGAGAAAAATTATTCCATGATAGAGCATGAAGGATTAGCTATGGTGTACATGCTCTAGAATTTCAGGCATTATTTGTTGGGCAGACATTTTAAGATGTATACAAACCGTTCTGCATTGAAATGCCTAGTCAACAAGCCTGTGTTGGGGGGGAAGACATGCTGGTGGTTGTCATTGTTCTAGGAATATGATTTTGAAGTCATTGTAAAACCAGGACGATTGAATGTAGGATCGGATCATCTGTCACGCATTGAAACTGGAGAAGAGCCTACTAATTTGGAGGAAGGACTGCCTAATGTGTAGCTCTTTGCAATGCACATCGCAGATAGTCACTTTGAAGATATTATACACTTACTGACAACAGGAACAACTCCAGAAGGATATACTAGCCAACAAAAGAAGGAACTAGTGGTGCGCTCGATAGACTTTTCTATCATTGCAGGGCACTTGTACAAAATGGGAACAAATGAAATATTGTGACATTATGTGCCAGAGTTTAAAAGAAACAGTATCCTCGCTGAGGCTCATGGTAGAGCTGCAGGAGGTGATTATGTAGGAAAGGAAATAGCACAAAAGATTCTACGCGCTAGGTTGTGGTGGCTGACCTTGCATAAGGATTCAAAATCATATTGTAGGGCATGTGATGCATGTCAAAGGAGTGGCAGGCCATCGTGGAGGGATGAGTTGCCTCTGAATCTGCAAGTGACGTTACAACCATTCGAAAAGTGAGTGATTGACTTTGTGGGACTGATTCAGCCTCTAGGAAAGAAGATGGGTGCACGGTACATCATCGCAACAACTGAGTATTTAACTAGATGGGCTAAGGCACAGCCTATGAAGGACTCTACAGGTGCAATAGTAGAAAATTTCATTTTTTAGTATGTACTAAAAAGGTTTCAGTGTCCGAAGATTTTGATGAGCGATTGCAGTACACATTTTATTAATGAAACGATCAGTGCGTTGACGAAGGAATTTCAGGTTTACCATCAAAAAAGTATGCCTTATCATCCACTAGCTAATAGGACAGTGGAAGCGTTTAATAAAATATTGGAGAGTGCGTTAACAAAGGTTTGAAATTCTCAAAGAAATGACTAGGATGTGCGCGTACTTACAGTGCTATGGGCTTATAGCACGACTTGCAAGAAGATGACTAGACAAACGTCGTTTAGGCTAGTATGTGGAGTAGAAGCTATGATGTCGATGGAGTACATTATACCTAGTCTACGTATAGAAGCATTAACAGGAAAGGCGGATCGTGGAGCCTTGGAGGAAAGGCTTATGCAGCTAACAAAGCTTGAAGAGGATATATTTCTAGTTGGATTCCATCAACAAGTTCGAAAGAAGCGCAAAAAAGCATGGCACGATCAGCACATCAAACTGCGCACCTTCAAGGTAAATGATTTAGTTTTATTATATGACAGTAAGCTTGATAAATTTCTAGGAAAATTTAGGATGCATTGGCTGGGGCCATATCTCATCAAGGAGATTACCGACGGTGGACCAATTTAGTTGGTAAAATTAAATGGAGAACCCTTCCCAGGAAATGTGAATGGTAGCCAATTGAAGCCATACACTGGTGATCCGGCTAGATGACTACATGATCGAAGCATAGTCTTAGTGATCCAGGCAGCTGAATGGAGGTGAGGGACTATAAATTACACTACTCAAGTTGTGGAGCTGCGTGATTGTGCAACTGCGCAGAACGAAGGAATGTGACAGTGTCAGCAGAAACACACAGGGAGCTGCGCTATCAAAGAAGGGACCGCGCAGGGTAGCTATAAAGTGACTGTTATGGTCACTATTCATGATTTGACGATGAAAAAAATGGCTAAATGGAGCGGGGGGGCAAAATTTAAGTCGGAATTTAAGGACAAGATCTTTGAAAATCTGTTGCCAATCTAGAATTTATGAATGAATTTGGGGGGAACGATCAGATTTGAATTCAAAAATGCCAATAAATTACAGATGGTTGCCAGCGAAGAACACTTGGCATTTTGAGAATTGGGGTGTTGAGCTCTCAGGCGCATATGAACCATGAGAACTTTGAAGCTTTGATAGCGAGTTTAGCATTTGAGAGATTATCGAAGGAAGCGCAAGAGTTTTTAACTAGCATCATGTCAGTGCCCACAGAAACATTGAGTGTTGGAGAAGCAATGGCAGCTGAGGGAGCTTCCCCTGACATAGCAATCACAGCTGAGGAACCTGCCCTGAAGATAACAAGTGACGAATTACCTGCAGAGGTACCCAAATCACCGAGGTCACCCAGGCCGAGGCCTACGTCGACCAAAGAGGGTCTAAAAACTAAGAAAGATAAGCAAAAAGCGACACCGTCAGTGCGCGCATCACCTAGAAAACACCCACAAAAGGAAAAGCCCACCGCGCAGGAGAAGGGAAAGGTAGTTGACCTGGAACTTGAAGAAGACAGTCAAGAACTAAATATGGGTGGGCAAGACATTGACATGGGGGCATAGGATGCTGACGTTGAAGGGTCCAACCCTATCCCTAAACTACCCGAATACATTCCTTCGCGTCGAGGCAAGGCAAAGGTCCCAAAGGACATTGATGAGAGAAAAGTCATGCTGCATACACCACTGCTGTTGGACAAGATTACATTTGAAGGACAGCGCCTGGCGCGTGTCCCCCATTTTAAGTTGGAGGATTGGGATTTGGTCAATACGGATTGCTTTCCCCACTTAGCGATCGATCAATTCATGCACTATGTCTTCTATAAGGACTTTGTGTGACCACGTTAGAGCCAAGGAAGTGGATAAAAGGGGTGGACAAGGTAGGACTGCTAAACATGCTATGGGTCCCGCATTACAACCACACGCCCATAACCATGATAGTGATCAAACAACTTCTATGCTTGGTGCACGATGGGTGCCTGAGGTTAGAAGAACTAATACCAATCACTAACATGTTGATCCATAGGATCACTTGGCTGCCGCATTCAGGATTAAATCTGGCCATGGAATTTGGTGAAAACACAAATGAGCGTGACCTCGCCGAGCAAATGAAGGACAAAATTAAGCTTTCCAAGAAGCCATGTGGCTACTCCACTTCTAGTATAACTGACCCTGCGGTCAAAGTAGCCACCCAGATCCTGTTGGGAAAATTATGAGGAAGTGTTGTGCAGATGAAGTGTCGAAACCAGTCATATCAGCAGCGGCCCAGTGCGTGGAGGGTGTACAATTCAACTGGGCATGCTAGTTGTGCAGCAAGTTCCTCACGAACTACAGAAATGCACAGGATCAAAGAAAAACTTTTCACTATGCATGGCTACTGCTATCCATAGTACTGGTCACATGGGAGTTACCAGAGGATAGTCAGTTTCCTTCGATCACTTACAATTAACCAGAAGCAGGGAATTTCTCTTCGCTCTAGGCCACCAAGGACCCCCAAAGGGTCAAGGATAGCAAGATATTTTGAATATTAATGGAGATGAGTATCAATATGGCCATCAACCACAAACCACGGTTATCATCGACTGTCTTTGAACAGTTGGCAGGGTATGTGGAGTTCAAGGTAGACTTCCATTGTGTCTCCATGTGAGCGCAAAAGGACCCTGATAAAAAGTGGTATGGCCTTCCATACCTGGCCACAGATGATGGAATCGTGGCGATCCTTGATCGCTGGACAGCAAAGTGGCACATGGCCTCAGACTTGATAGCTAGGTCTAGCAAGTCTAAAGTGAAGCATAAGAAGGAAGAGGTCAGACTAAAGATGAAACAGTTGGATGAAAAAAGGAAGAAAGAGGTTGAGGACAAAGCGAAAGCGGAGCGCACTATCAAAAAGCAGACGGAAGGGCGGGAAGAAGAGGAGGAGCATGACTCTGACAGGAATCAGAAATCTCCTTCTCCAGAGACAGAAGAGGAAGAACAGTGATCCGAACAGGGAGGAGCAAACCTGGAGACTACTCTGTTCTGGGTTAAGCGCAACAAGGAGCAAGAGAAAGTAGGGCCGCGAAAGAAGTCCAAGGCCAGCAAAATGTCCCTCGACCCAATCACCTTGACAAAAGGTGATTTGAATGATATTAGTGATACGGTGAGGGATGCGACCGCAGAATTGCTACAACAATTCAAGTAGCAGTAGAAACAGACCTTGGGTGTCATTCAAATGGGTTTGTGTGAACTGCAAATCCAGGCATCACAGGTACAGATAAGTGTGGGGCAAAGCAGCGCGGCGTCAACTAGTTTGGTGCCTGGAACTTTAGAGGCAACAGAAATGGTGTGCACGCTGGATCCCTAGGCCATAGCGCTACCGGATGGAGTGCTGACAACAGAAGCAGAAGCTGACAAGGCCACTATCAGCACCCTCAAGAGGGTTGGGCTAAATTTGGCCGTGCTTCCAAGTGAAGCCCTTCACAGCTTGCAAGATGGTGTGATCGCAGAACTTTGGGCTCAGGAATAGTGCGCCCTGAATGTTTTCACTGAGTAGAAGGTGAAAAATGCTCAAATGGTTGCATAGAAGATTTTTTCCATTGATCTTCTTAAGGCCATCATTGAAAAGAATGAGCACACGACGAAGGTGGTGGCTGAGGCATGCAGGATCGTTCTAGAACTGGATATTCCTGAATATGTGCCAGTGGATGTGAGAATTCGAAAGCTCGCTACCAGAGTGTGCAAAGTGAGAACAGAGCTAGCTAAGGTTCAGTTTGAACTAAACCTTAAAACTATAGAGCTCGAGTTGAGGGCCCAGCCTTTGACTCCACCAGAGGTTAAAGAGCAACGTGCGGTTGGTGTCAAATATGTAGTAGTAGCTGTAGATGCCGCAGTGAAGGATTGCACTATGCTCTTCGAGTAGTCACTCGAAGTAGTCACAAGCCTATAAGAGGATCCCAATGTGTAGAGGCTAGAAATAGAGGTGCGAGAGCTGCAACAGAGATATGATGAGGTTAAAGTGACGACGCGCACAATCGCCATTACATAAAGTTTAGCGAAGCTACAGGAAGCAAAGGCGCTTAAAGAACAGGTGGACGCAGCACAACACAAGGAGGTAGTGTTAAAGGCTCAATTGAAGCCTTGGCTAGATGAAGCATATGTGCTACATGGTCACCATTGAAGGAAAACTAGCTAGTCTATAGGAAACACAACAGAAAATGCAGGTAGACAGCATGGCGCCAGCGACGAAGTAGTTGGTCGAGTAGGTGATGCAGGCGGCAACACAGTGCACTGTCGAAGTCGCAGTGGTATAGGTGGAGCTAAGAGGTATTCGCGACAAGATCTTCATGCTAGCAGAATGACTCAAGGGTGAGTCACCAGATTTGTGTTGGGGGCTTGTTGGGGACAGGTCCCCTGGGTTCAATTTTGGGGTTAAAAGCCCATTGTTTGGGGCTAAATGCCCAATTTTTGTATAAAGAATGTAAAGTCTCCTCATTTTGTGGTTGCGGAGCACGAAGATGTAAAAGTAAAAAAGGGTTTCGACCCTTAGTTTAGATAGTTTATGCCAGCTTGATGAGATCCGCCCTTGGTCCGTGGGCCATGGGAATGTATAAAAAGGGAGTCTTAGAAGATTCGAAGGGAAGTAGTATGTAGAGTTTTAAGTAAGTTTGGGCAATCAAGAGCTAAGAGTGAAGAGTCTTAGCATAGGAAGAGGCTCTGCAACTGAGTGCGTAGAGGCCTAGGGTAGAAGTCCACAGTTGAGTGTGCGGACTATTGGAAATCTGGATTATCAATAAAGAGAAGTATTCTAGAAGTACCTGTGTATTTTACTTCTGTTAATTGCATGCGATTATGTTACGTTGAACACTGGGTTTATGTTTTAATTCTATTCTAATGTGTGAATCTATATGTTTCTCTTTGTTATATGAATGCAAGCAAAGATAAATGTTTATGCAAAGATAATCATAATCACATGCTAAGACTGTACGAAGCTAATATAATATGAGTAAATACAGAAGTAAGAGTAATTACATAGGCACGTGAGTGCTTGATCTATCTACTTGGGGTACGTGAAGGACAGTCGTAGACCATCGCGGAGGACTCCAAGATGATTAAGAAAGGTGTATCAATAAGCCCTAAAGGGCTTATCGATCTGCGTGAAGGTAGATTGAAGGTCTAAAGGTGACATCGCTACCATCTCAGGGTGTGGAAAATTGGTTCCTGCATCCCCCCATACTGCTTCGAGTGAGACTTTAGTCCACGCTTCGTCGATTGATGCTGAAACGGCAAGTAGTGTGGGGATTTGCTTCGCTGACTAATGCTGACCCTGGGTCAGAGCCCATCAAGCCAACAGTGGTACTACCTTTCGGCCTTACTAATGCTCCAGCCAATTTCATGAGCCTGATGCACGACATTTTTCAGCCATTTCTAGATTGTACTGATTTTTATTGATGATATACTAATTTATTCAAAAAATCAGGAGGAGCATGAGAAGCACTTGAGAATAGTCTTGCAGATTTTGCGAGACAATTAGATGTACGCTAAGTATAGCAAGTGCGATTTTTACAAAAGTCAAATTAAATTCCTAGGCCATGTTATATCAGATGAGGGGATACCCGTAGATCCAGAAAAGATCAAAACTATTATGGAATGGACAACTCCAAAAATCATTGCTGACATTAGATCCTTTTTGGGCCTCGCGGGTTATTACCACTGATTCCTTAAAGGATTTTCAAAAATAGCTTTTCCTATGACCTCGCTACAAAAAAAGGAGCGTGCCTTCCACTGGACAGTGGAATGTCAGCAAAGTTTTGAGCAGTTAAAGCAATTACTTAATACTATATGGGTGCTAAAGGTAGAAGATCCAGAAAAATCATTTGTGGTATGCACAGATGCAAGTAAGGAGGGTGTCGATGGTGTATTAATACAAGAAGGGAAGGTCATAGCCTATGAATCACACAAACTAAAGGATTATGAGTAGTGATACTCTGCATAAGGTCTGGAGTTAACCGCAGTAGTACACGAAATCAAAATGTGACGACACTACCTCCTAGGAAAGAAATTTTTGTTATTAACCGATCATAACATCCTAACAAATTTTTTTAACCAGTCTAGTTTAAATGTTCAGCATGCCAGTTGGCCTGCATTCTTGAGCAAATTTGACTTTCAAATGAAGCACCTTCAGGGAAAAGAGAATCGAGTGGTTGACACATTGAGAAGGAAAATGCATTGCGTCTACAAAATACAATTCAGTCAAATACAATATAACCTTCTTGAAATCATTAGAGAAGCATCCCTTAAAGACCCAAAATATGCATTCCTTTGGCAGCAAGTATCAAAAGATTGAGAGAGAGGGAAACAGTCAGATTAAGCTATAAACTCTGACAAATTGTTACATTCAGAAACAGGATATATGTCCCCAACCAAAATTTTGTCAAACGATTGTTATTGGATGAATTTCATAAGAAGCCTTACGCCACTCACCTAGGATACATAAACATTTTTCAACCATATGGAACAATTGTTTTGGCCAGGTTTAAGGAAGGATGTTGCCGAATACTTATCAAAGTGTTTAGAGTGTTAGCTGGTGAAGGAAGAGCATTAGCATCCCATCAGTCTATTACAGTCGTTACCCATCCCTGAGTGGAAATGGGAGCCGATCACTCTAGGCTTCATCATAGGATTACCTCGCACTAAGAAACAAAATGACTCAATTATGGTGGTAGTGGACAAGTTAAGCAAAACTTCCCATTTCATACCTATGAAATCCACCTACAAGACTATAGAAATCACAGATATATTCATAAGGGAAATTTTCCGGTTATATGGGATACCTAGGGTAGTAATTTCTGACAAAGATGTAAAATTTACATCCACATTTTGGAAAACCTTCTTTGCTGGGTTAGGCACTCAGATTCAATTCAGTACTTCCTACCATCCACATATGGATGGCCAGACAAAGCAAGTGAATCAAGTCGTGAAAGACATGTTGAGGATGTTTGTAATGCAACAACCACACAAGTGGGAGGACTACCTCCACCTGGTAGAGTTTGCCTATAATAATGGACATCACAAATCATTGGGCATAAGCCCTTTTGAGGTTTTGTATGGAAGAAAGTGTCGGGTACCCAAAGATTGGAATAGTCCAGTTAATAAGTTAGCACTGGGTCCTGATATGTTAGCTGAAATGGAGGTCACAATTAAAAAGGTCCGCCAGAACTTAAAATCCACTCAAGATAGGCAAAAGGTTTATGCAGATAAGAAAAGGAATCATAAATAATTCCAGTTGGGGGATCATGTGTATTTGAAAGTTAAACCCTGGAAAAGTACTTTACAGTGGAAGGGTTGCGCCAAGTTGGCACCTCGGTACTATGATCCATTCGAAATATTGGAATGAATTGGACGAGTGGCATACAAATTAGCACTCCCCGACCACATCCGAGTCCACAATGTCTTCCATGTCTCCTTGCTAAAAAAATATGTGTACAATCCTCAGCATATAATTCACTAGGAAAATATACAGGTAATAAAAGAATTGAATAGGTAACATTGAAATGTTGTTTTGGTACAATTCTGATAGCAAATTGTAAATTGTGCAGGTCGAAACAGAGGGAGAGTTTCTGGAAAAACCTCTTCGTATTCTCGATCGAAGAGAAAACACCTTGCGAAAGCAAGCCATTGCCCAGGTTAAAGTGCAATGGAAACACTTTGCCCAGAAGAGGCTACTTGGGAAGAAGAGGAGACTGTGCAGGAAGCCTATCTGGCATTATTTTCTTAAATGAACACCAGATACGGTGTTCCTCATAAGGGGGGGAAGCTGTAACAACCTATGTTACATAAACATTTATTTTTCTTACCCAGTTTTAAGTATTACTTCAGAAACTTTTACTTTGCTTAACACAGTTTGTTAAAGGATTAAGGCTAGAAAGCTAGAACATTTTTTTATTTTGTTATTAAGGAATTTAAACAATTTGTTAAAAGAACTAAATGAAAAAGCTACCTAATGATCCAGGTGGATATTGGTGGCCACCCACTAATTCTACTTGGACCCCCATCATTTTTCTTTCAGTTTTGCAGTTTCCTTAATTGTAGCACATTTTACTATTTTTACTAGTTTTTCAAGTCCTAAACTTCCGGAGTTGTTTTAAGGCCCTAAACGATGCTTTTTTTGGGAAAAATGGTAGCAACATGGGGCCACGGACCAATGTTTCTCTTCCCAAAGTTGTAGTCCTTGGGTAGATCTTTCTAACAAGGTATTGTGCATGTCAAACGGAGATCATATGCCAAAGTTACGACCTCGGGAAGTTGATGTACTAATTTACCCAAAACGGGGCCCACAGTTTGGCGCTTCATCTCCTAGGGTTAGGTTTTTGGATTTTTAGGGTTTTCCATTGTTTCTCAACAATAAATAGGTCTTCGAGCCTCATTGTAAGACAGTTCAGAGGCATGTAGCTGCCACATCTCTTCTCAGAGATAAGCTACCATCGCCCTAGCTAGTTTATTTCCATTTTTGTTTGTAAGCATATTTCAGTATTTTACAGTAATGAAATGAAGTATTGTTTCTGCTGCATATTTGTATGTATGTTTATATCTGTAATTATTTACATTCCTGTTTAAATCCGGATCACCTAACTCCTTAGACAATTAGAGATAGTTGCCCATCTTTCCTCCCAAAAAGGGAAAAGAAGAGGAAAGAAGAGACATGGGGAAAAGCAGGAGAGGCTGCGTAGATTTTCCTTGAGCTAGGAACAAGTAACTAGTGGGAAAGAAATCTATGGCAAACAGTTGAACTGGTATGCAACATGAGGCTGGAATTTAGTCCTGAGGCCCAAGATACCAGACTGTATTCGACTAGTAACTATTAGAAGTAGGAAGTGCTTAGAGGGGGACTCTAAACGTAATTTCCAGGTCCATCGTTGGGTGGTGAGACCTTCCAGAAACCAGAAAATATCTATATAGTTCTAAACAGGCAGAAACAGATAAGTGAAAAATTCCATGCTTATTATTCTTTCCTAGAAAAGCATTAATTTAACCAAGAATGCATGATTATCATCATAACTATATTATCAAGTATATTCTATTGTTAAAAGAATAGATATGTAGTAAATAGATTCTATCATTTATTACGGTTAAGTTTTCATGATTAAGGCAAAGTATTGATACTATCTTGTTAAAGAAATGACCAGGAACATATGTACTATTAATTTCATTGTTAGTCTAACCTACTTACTCATATATTTTGTAATATGCATAGCTCTAAATAGTCTCAAGTGATAACAGGAAAAACGATTTTAAAACCCCTGTAAGATAATTCTTTTACCACCAACTCTGGGATATTAGCAACTGAAATAGTTGAAGATTTATAAGAGAAAAAATGATATTCTTGCAGATATTGAACTATTTCGTTAACATTGAACCTTATTCAAATTCATTCAAACATGAAGTGCGACAGGCAATCTAGAGATGACAAACTCTCCTTTCCATTAACCATTAGCTGAACTTCCAAAAATCATATGAAATTATGACAGAGTAAGACAGGGTCCATCTCGCCCTCAGTCAATTCCAGAATAAAGGATCGAGAGCCAACTAGCCTCGCAACAATGGAGTCTAAAATAACAAATCGGGATTCATAAATAAAATAAGAACAGTAATCCCAAGCAGAACACCAAAATTTACAAATGTTCAAAATTATAAATACATTAACCAGGTATGGATATCGTGCAGTCGGGTTGAAAACCCTTAACAACCCAAACAAAGGAAATAACCAAACAGAGTTCTGATGCAACCCTCTTAAGGAAACTGAAACTCTTTATGTGGTAATGTTATAGTCTAAACAATGAAGGACTAGTTGAGCTTCGGCATAAAGCCGGAAAACCACTCAAGCATCTAAGCTATCAAACAATAAATTACTTTCAACATTAAACAAGACCGAAGGAAATTCTTCTTTTTGCAAGTCGTCGGAGGGTTTCATGGCAGAACCAACCTGAGGACATAGGAGATGAGTTTCTCTGTTAGGATGCCTCCTGCATCTACACTTCAAGAAATACGCATGACAGAGGGTTTTTACCTGCAAAGGTAAGCCAGAGGTTAAACCTTTTGGAAATCATAAGCATTATTAAACCAGATGTAAGTTCGAACGCTTCAAGTTATTTTCTTACGTGAGAAGGAGTCGTACCATGCGAGAGAGAACCAAAGACCTGTAGGCACCATGCAAAAGTTAATACCTGTGCCTCTATGCAGGTAGAGAGAAACAGAGGAATTCCCAATTTGAAAACTCTAAAACCCTTACCTTTGCAGGAAAACCATGCTCTTGCCTCGTGACTCTGCTGGAGGAAATGAAGTAGCAGTTGGAGAACATGCTTGCATCAAAGGTAACAAATCAAAAGTATTCGTTCAAGCGAGGAATCAAACCGAAATGCAGAGTATGGATAGAAAACGCATACTAACCTTACCTATGTATTCGCCATAAAATGACGGAACGTGGAGGGCCGATGCCACCATGGTATTTTTTGTCATCCCTAAAAATAATTGCAGAGTTGCCATGGTATTCGTCATCAACCTTGAACAGAGTTGTAGAGCCACATTACATGGTAACTATCACGCCCAAATGAGAAATGTATAGGACAGGGAGACGAAGGTAATGCTTAGGTTTAGCAAGAAGAACTGAAACCGTTGGATCCATCCACCCCAAATCTTACGATGGAGAGAATTCAACATTAATACCTTGGCCTTCTAGCAGTAGGCCGGACTGTTAACATTTAAGTAGAGCCACTAGTGGCAGCGCCACACACAACCTATCTTCTCAGTAGTGTAAATTCCATGGTAATCGCGCTAGTGCCTGGTGGGGTAGATCATATAATGGCCCATAAAGATTCATCGGACAGCTGTAGGTCAGGACTTAAATAACCTCTCCAAATTAAATCTATAACCTTTGAATGTATGCGTATTAACGGATTAATGAATTTACATGGATTATGATAAATATATAGCAAAATGCATTAAGGTAATAATTCAATAGAATTTATTTTTATTTTTTTTATAGCGTTGAGTGTTACATTGTAATTTTTCATAGTTTAAATTGTATTTTTGAATATTTTATCATTATTAATATTTTATCATTAAAAATTGAATGAGTTTCACATTTTCTTTTTATTAAGTAGTAACTATGTTTTTTTACCTTTAATTAATTTTTCCTTTGGAGTTAAAGTTAACATTAATACACACACATATATAAACACACACTTTATTTAATATTTTATATTAAAAATTGAATGAGTTGCACATTTTCCTTCTATTAAGAAGTAATTATGATTTTTTTACTTTAATTAATTTTTGGTTTGTTAAGGGTAACATTAATACACACACACATATATATAAACACACTTTCTTTAGAGAGAGAAAGTTCAGACACACACATATATAAACACACACTTTATGTAGAGAGAGAAAATTCATGCTGAAATATATTAGTTAATATGGAAATTCAAATAGTGTATTTAAGTTCTATATTGAGATATTTATAAGAGAAATATTATTTTTTTAATTATTTTATCTCTAAAAATTTATATAAAATTACATTATTTAAGTTAGACATGAAAATACTTTATTTATTATTTGAAGAGTGAAAGTGAAATATCAAAGAACCAAGTAGAATAAAAGTGAAATATTGGACTGTAAAATGAGCCTCTCATTAATTTTTAGTTGTTTATTTATATGGTTATTTTTTTTTTTTTTTTTTAATTTTTTTTTGACATTAGTGAAAATTATTGAATTAAGACTTTTGTGATCCATATCAAGTTTTTGAGACATGTTTTCAGCGATAATCACATCAAAATTCAACAAAATTCATTTGTGGACGTGTTTCGAACCAACAATTGTGGTTCAAAACGCGCTGACAAATGAATTTTGATGCGATTATTGCCGAAAACGTGTCTCAAAAGATTAGTAAAAATTATTTTTATTATTTTTTGTGGACGTGACATACTTACACATGTCCCTTAGACTAGATTGTAGAATGAGTCTCTCCACCATTTTAAAATATTTATTTATATGGTTATCTATTTTTTTGTTTTTGTTTTTGTTTTGGTTGACATTAGCAAAATTATTTTTATTATTTTTTGAGGACATCACATACTTACACATGTCCCTCATACTGGATTGTAAAATAAGCTTCTCGGCTCAATAATGTATTTAAAATAAATTTTATTAATATATT